>PVHY01000066.1:332579-362634 GCA_004024945.1 Uropsilus gracilis
TTTTTTTTTTTTTTTTTTTTTTTTGAGACTAGGTCTCATCTGTCATTGAGCATTTAGGTGGTTTCCATTACTTAGTTATTGTTAATAGTATTTGAATGAGCATAAGAGTGCATATATTCCTTCCATGTACTATTATTGCATTATTCTACTAGACATAGAAGAGGGGAATTGCTGGATAGTATACCTATTTTTAATTTTAAAGAAACCTCCATGGTATTTTCCATAGAGACTAGAACAGTTTACATTCCCACCAGCATTATACAAGGATTACAACAAAGGTGTACAAGAGTTAATTTTTCTCCATATCCTTGTAGATTATGGTGCCTGGTTTTATAGATATAAACATTTCTCACATATGTGATATAGAGTGATATATGTGATATTGATTTGAATTTCCCTGATAAAAAGTGATGAATATTTCCCCATGTGCCTGTTAGCCATCTCTGTGTTCTTTGGTGATGTGTCTATTTAGTTCTGCCCATTTTTTTGGTTGGTTTGTTGTTTTCTATGCATTCTTAGAGATTAGCTCCTTACCAGATATATGATATGCAAATACTTTCTCCTGTTCAATAGGATGTTTTTACATGTTGTTTCTTTCTACAGAACTTTTTTGACTTGAAGTAGATCATCACTTTATGTTTGCTTTTGTTTTTCTTGCTGTTGGAGTCAAGTTCTCAAATACCTTTATGAAGGCAATGTGGTGCAGTACTTTGCCTGTTTTTTCTTATGTATTTCATGGGTTTAGACCTTGGACCCAGGTATTTCACCCATTTGTGTATAGTGTATGGCACATTTCATTGGCTTGCATGTGGCTGTTTCATTTTTCCAGCACCATTAATTGAAGAGATTTTTTTTTTAAACTCTAGAATACACCCAGGCCTTTTTGTCATAGATTAACTGTCCATATTAGTGTAAGTTTCTCAAATTCATATCATTGCTCTATCTATCTGTCTATTTACCTTTACTCTATCTATAATTTACCAATAATTACACCTCTGGGAAGTTGAGATTTGAATCATAGTGATATATTATTAGATATCTGATTCTAGAGAAAATGTATTTTGTTTCCATGTATTTTATAAATAGTGTCTCTTCAATAATATCTGCTTCTTGTTAAGTGGTGATGAATTTCTAAGATCTTGGAATGCATAATTCATTTAGATATCCTCATTTTTTCCTCACAAAAACTGACAGAGACAGCTACTTCCATTATATCTGTAACAGATGGAAGAACTCAGGCAGAGAAGAATAGGGGCACTTATCTATGTATAATAGTTAACATATGGATATTCACCTTATTACATTGCTGAGAATCACTTAATAAAACTGTATCATGTGTACTTTTCAGTATGATTTTTTCATAGAATTTTGTTCTAATAATTGCTAATTCACATAACATGATCTAAAACATTTTTCAGAGAAAATAATAAGTAGCAAATGATTGCTGAGAAGATAACTTTAAATTTTCTTATCCTAATATGATATTTAACAGGTAATAATTTCCTTGTATGTTCTTTCATCATGAGCCTAAAATATCTTCATCATTTTAAAAACAGTGATGATTTAAATCTCTATATATGATCCTGATATTATTTGCAAGGCATAACCTTTTATCTCTACTCCCACTTCAAAGCATAAATAATAGTTTCTGGCAGTTACTTATTAATGGACATAGTCTTATTATATGCATTGTGTTTCATTTTTCCCATTTATCTGATTATTAGTAATCAACAAAGTGACAAAAAAAGACAGAAACATTTGAAAAAATGAAAAACTGCTAAAGGAAATAAATTATCAAGCACTGAAAGCCAAGGATTAATTATAAAATCATAACCTTTTGGCTAATGTAAAAAAATATGTTTTGGGTAAAAAAAAGCCTGAGAAATTCAGTAATGACTTTAATATAGATATTTTACTTACTCTTGTGCATGAGAAAATATATTATTCTTTGGTATTAATAAGGCAGCTTATTCCTTATCAAGTTACATCTCTCATTATAAAGACATCATGACTTTATGGATGTTCACAAAATGTTTATATTGCCTTTACAGAAAGATAAAGAAGACCAGTGGCTAGAGAAAAAGGTACAGGGAAATAAAGATCACATAATTTTGGAGCATCTACAGTGGACAATGGGATATGAAGTTCAAATTACAGCAGCCAATAGGTTGGGATATTCAGAACCCACAGTCTATGAATTCAGCATGCCACCAAAGCCCAACATTATTAAAGGTAAGCTAAACTATATGCTTTCTTAGGCTACAACTAAATAAATAATATATCATATTTACAATCACTTGGATTTTTTTTTCTTAATATTAAACATAATCTTATAGAAAGAAGTGAAAATACTAGGTACTAACCATAACCACTGTGACATTTCACACACAGTATTTCTCATTGGTCCTTGCCATAGGCTTCAGTTAACTTATAAAAAGAGTTTGGGAACTTTAGTGGTTGAAGGGGAAGGAAGAAGGGGGGTGGGAGGTATAAAGGATGATTGGTGACAAAAGTATGAAAAATTTCTTTTGAGATCATAATACATCTCTTTAAAGAAGGTAACTCTCTGTTCATCATGGGGCCTGATCTTCCACTTGGAGCAAAATGTGGCCATAGATAATGATGATCTCAGCTGTGCCTCACCAAAGAAGTTGGTTTTGGAAAGAAAAACAACAACAACAACAACAATTACAGCAAGGCAGAAAAAGCCACACATGTAGTCCCACAAATAGGTATAGCTAAAATTTTAAGGAGGCTCATAAGATTATAGCCCACTCTATATTGCCATCCCATGATGGTGGAATCTACTCTCTTTAGGTAACAGTAAGATGAGGTAACATGAAATGAGATGAGATGAGATGAGATGAGATGAGATGAGATGAGATGAGATGAGATGAGATGAGATGAGATGAGATGAGATGAGATGTTCGGTAATATTTTCAAGGTTCACAGGAAAAATACTAAAGAAAATTTTGTGATACAAGTAATAAATGTCATGGTTGCAAAAAAATATAATTTATAATTATATTGAACTTTTTGTTTAATTTATTGTTCCTTTAAATAAATTTATTATTTACTGCTTAATTATCTATATGTGTGTATGCACATACATACAAAAGAGAGGTAAGAACACCATAGTCATAAGTATGGCTTAGTTAAGTCATGTTCTCACAGAGTTGAGTATGCATAATGTTTTTGAGACTGAAAAATATGTCAGTTCAGTAGTATTATTTAACCCACTGTAATTTAAAGTTGATAACCTAATTATTATGATGTTGTTAGACTATTCATCAAATTTTAAGCAATTTCATATGATTAATCTTTTGATAAAAATGATTTCTGTTGGTTATATGGTTAAAAGCTAATTTGTATTTTTTTTTCTAATTTTAACAAGTAAATTATTCCAATTATAATTTGGTTTAGGAAGTTGGGAACAGCTAAAAATAATATGAATAGTTTATATTATAATGTCATTCTAATTTTCAAAGTACATTTTTCATTTATTAAAGTTTATTATTTATTATTAAATCTGAGTTGAATAAGCAAAAGTTAACCTCATTTTTCCAATATGATTTTGAGAGGTTTAGGACCTGTTGAGGGTCAGAACAGCATTAAGTCATATGACAAATATGAATCCCTTATAAGAAGAGACACTGCTAGATAATGATGGTTGATTGAATGTACTATGGAGCCACTATGAGTTTGAAATATCAACAAATGTCTTTATAATTATAATGTATTATATTTGTAGCGCTTAACCTTCAAATGGATTACAGGAACATGAATCTGATACCAGGACCATAAATAAATGTAATTTTCAATCTAGATCAGACTCTACAAAGAAAGATTGCAATCTTGACTCCATCCTCCTAAATCTTTTATTTAGTTTAAGAAGTAATAAATATTTATTAATATGTAAACAAATGCTTTATGAGATAAAAGGAAACATTTACATGGCATTTGAGACAATGCAAAATGTGAAAAAAAAAGGTATCAGATCCCTTTATGCTATAGTCACATCCTTGCTAATTTTATAAGAAATTGTTACTTTAAATCCAACAACAACTACACACAAATCCAACAGTATGCCATGTTGCATTTACTTTAAAAGCAGTATTGCTTCAACTTTGGAGATTCAACCAGTGGGTATTGAGTGTCTGGAAGGAAAGAAGACAAAATTTAGATTTATGGTCTCAACTTTGCTCTTGTCATTTAATTTATTTTGATACCCATTTCCCCAATTCTAAGCTAGTCCCTCATTTTTCTGAAATGTTATTATCCATTCATTAAACTCAATCATTTATTTAAATAGTATTAATTGGGAGTTTACTTTATAGAAAGCAGAGAAATGCAGAGAAATATCTGTGAAAAGTACAGAACTGACTATGCCCTCAAAGACTTGATGCTAATTAGGTAGAAAGGCATTGAGTGAAAAAAAAAACAAAAACACCAAATTTACAACTAAGAATATGAAGATGTCATTTGTGACCATGAGAACATCCAACAAGGACACCTGACTTGTGAGGGCTCAGTAAGTGGTCCCCTAAAAAAGTGACTTACCCTCCCCCCAAAATATAGATATTAAACCTTCCAGTTAAAATGTGCAAGAATTTTCTGAATAGGAAAGAAATTGATCTGCTTTAGAAACTAAACTAACTGAAAGAAAACCTGGAGATGTGTGTCTAAAGATCAGTGTCATCCATATATCATGTGATGAATTTAAGTAGACCTTGAAAGAAATAAGAAATCATTTTAAACAAGGATGTTATGTTACTAGGTAGGCATTCTATCAAGATCATCTTGCTCATATGGGTAAAGTCAGGATATAGATGAAAGTGATAGTAATAGAAAAAATAAATTCCACACATACAAATGTAGTCTAATCTATATAATATTATATATATATATATGTAATTGTTAAGTTTGAACTATCAATTAGTATTTAGATATATGTGTATGGCGATAGATATATAACCTTGGTTAGGAAACCTGATAAATTTGGATTCTGTCAATTTATCAGCTGAATGGTACTCAAAACCTGGGTTAATATAAAACCACATGACAGTGATGCCTAAGATTTATGAAAAGCAGGATGTGTGTGATATCATAGTTGTTCCCCCAGTACTGAAAAAGGTGACTGACACAACATAGATATTCACAAGTCACATCTTGAGTTGTTGCTGAAGAGTAGAGGGTTATGAACTGCATTCCAAGAAATGTATTATTATGCAGGAAAGGAAAATCACCCCATAACACCTATGAGACCAAGATGTAGAGTTCCTGGAAAAATACAAAGGCATAGTATATTGGATGTTAAGGGAGAATCATATTTCAAGAAGAAAAGGTATCACTTTCCACATCTCAGTCACTACTGAGAGGTCAATAGAACAGAAATGAATTAGATGTGAAGTGTTCCTATTACATACCACTTTGCTGAAGTGATTGGGAGAGAAATTAGGTAGAAATTGACTGAAGATTGCATATGAGACTAGAGACATTCATTGTTTATCCAATGTTTTTGAGAAGTTCTACTATGAAGATGATAATAGGAAAATAGTACTAGAAAGAATAAGTTTCACAATGATGAAACAGAAATAAGAAGTCAAGGAGAAATTACACATGTAGATAGACAAAGTAATCAAGAAGGTAAGAGATAGAGTTCTACATTCTATTTCCTCTAAACTGTGCAGCTGAAACAAAGTCACAGTAACACACTGGAAAGGTGAATTTTATAGATATAGGTAATATATATTAAATATATATAGCTTTATAAATAGTATATAAACCTCTACTTATATATTTATTATATATTAATAAGGAGATCACAAAATAGTATCTAATAAATAATATCTAATTTACTGAGTTAACTGGCTGCTGAGACTCCTGGAAGGTCATATAGAAGACATAACTTTTAGTTTTAGTACTATTCACTTTTGCTCCAGAAGTTTCTTAAGGCATAAACTTATAAATAAATATACATGACAAAATAAGAAGAAAATTATATTCTTATTCTTTTATGATAATTGCTCTTATGCTTACACTTCTTATTCAATTTTAAATAAATATTATGAATTCAAACTAGTATCTAAGGTATTCATGATAAATAGCTAACAGATCTCAAGCTTTTTGTCTAATTTCAAGAAGGTATGAATTTAGAAGTTATTTTTAATTGAATTTTGTGTAAAATGCATTATAGAGTATCAAGTAAAGTTGTGGACTTTTGAATAAAAAAGTTCATTACTTATAAAGATTCCAATGTATTTTTACAAACAATATGTTAAATCTTGACTTCTTTTACTTTTAGCAATATGTTCACCTTACTTTAATGTATAATTTATTTACTGATAATACTGACATATTTTTGAATACCATATTATTC
This sequence comes from Uropsilus gracilis, assembly GCA_004024945.1. Taxonomy (NCBI): domain Eukaryota; kingdom Metazoa; phylum Chordata; class Mammalia; order Eulipotyphla; family Talpidae; genus Uropsilus; species Uropsilus gracilis. Next base: position 338,959 of record PVHY01000066.1, read on the forward strand.
AATAGTTAATTATTATAAAAGGGCATAGTGCTAATTGATATTTTATTTATTTAAGATGTGCTTATTTTGAAGGAAATGTTTCTTGATTTCATAGAAATAGAACATGCAAAATCCATTCATGTTGTTTTTGGAATATTCATACAACATAATTCCATCTCATTTTATCTTATAAACAATGAGAATACTGAGTAGTCATGACAACTGAATTCCAAAAAGCATGGCTGTAAAACAATCTGTAGTACTAGACAAGGATAAAATGACCCTTTATTGTCTTATTTTTTTTTTGTCTTAATGACTAAATTATTACTTAATGGACTGAACAGTAGCTAACAGAACAAAAACCCACAGAGATAGATATTCTTAATTTGAAAAATCCCCATGTTTTATTTTGATTACAACATGTTTGATGTTGTTTAAGCCAATAAAGACTTCTTATCATTTTTTAACGTTTCCTTTTTCTCTTTATCTTAACATGAAATGAAGACATATTGTTAACTCTCAGTATAATTTGGTGACAAATAATACTATTCAAACATTAAGATACAATGGTAAATTATTTTAACATTTGACATGCATGCAATATAGCTATCAGAGCTTTTCAAATTTAACTCTAACAAAGATACTGTCTTATTCACAGCCAATAAATATATTACTATTTTTAACTTAATCTGCATTGTCATAGGCTTTTTATTACCCTCTCAATGAACTGTTTAGTAAGATTATTTTGATGACAATCACTTTAGTTCCAAGTAACACTATTATAATTTATCATTTCAGAATAACTCAATATGAACAGACAGACAGTATTAATATGCATGGCAAATACTAAAATATTTTCTTAAATTTAAATTTACAAGGTTGTGGGTAATTTGATTGTGGGAAACATATTGACCAAACCTGCAGGGAGAAATCCTACATGGTGAAAAAATAAACAAGGATGCTTAAAAAATAATTCCACCAAAAAATTACAAAATCTTAAAAACATGAATTAAAAAGATTCCAAAGAATATAATTGATATTCAACTAATTATGGAGAATTTTAACTAAGTAAAAATGTAAATATTAATAGTATGGAATATGCTAGTTCTTTAATTTATACATAATGAGGTTATTGTAATTTCATTATTTTTGGTTCTCAAAATTGCTTTAAAAGTGGTACAGTGGCATATATCTTGAGTGTGCCTGTAGACAGTTGTGTTAATACTACTTGCTTTTAGTCTTATTGCAAACTTCCTTTATGTGATTATGTAATGTTGCGTACATTTTAGTAATTCATTCATTGTGAAAATGCAATTGAATATATCTTCTAAGAACTTACCAGTAAACATTCTAGAATATAAGGAGCTAACATTTCAAATTGGAGTGTACATTTAGTATTAGCACGGTATAACGACTAATGCATTTCTTTCTCTTAATTTGTATCTTCATTAATGAATAGTTAAAAATGTTCACATTCACTAAAGTAGTGATAGAACCAACATCTGAATTTGGTAAAATAAGCATAATTAGTACTGAGTCATCTGTTTTTTCAATATGTGGCAACTACAAAGAAATGTTTTATACAAGATTTTAGACATGTTTTGTCTTTATGAAAATAAACTTTTTTTTTAGGTGATTGGTAATGGCTTTGTGTAAATCTTGCATTAACTATCTGTTCTTTTTTTTTCTTTCCTGCTATCACTTTTCCTTCATTATTTTATTCTTATGCTATTTTCAAAAACAATTTCCATCATGCAGATAAATGCTGCGAAGCGAATAAAGGTGAAAATGGAAGCCAGTCGTGGCAGCTGAATGCTGCAGGGTTTTCTTTCATTCTAGCCATAAGTTTGTCTTGCGTGTTCTAATGATGTTGATATAGCGTAGTATGATATTTCCTTTTATGCCCTGCAAATTTGCAAGGCCAATTTAAAATTATAATGAAAGATTTTTCTAAGGTCCAACGTATTATGCATGTATCTTCACCAGTGAGCAATGTAAGCTTTTTTCTCTTCCCCAGATCACCCACCGTTAAAGTCAGTAATTTATCAGGTAATCACTGAAGGGGGTTGAATCACGATGTTTATTTCCAGGTGACAGTTCACTGCCTAACTTGCTTCATTCTAAAGTTTCCTTTCCTTTCTAACATTAATGTTTTTAAAAAACATCTTACTTTTTCTCTGGAAAGTAAGCATTACAAATCCAGTCTTCTTTAGTTAATTTGCAAATAGGACTAAATATCCATGGTCATAGATTGTATACATTGTAATTTTATCATGTAGAATTGTGGCTGTTCAATATTGATTTTGTTATGCTTTTAAATGTAAGTTTTCAGCTTTTTAAGCATTCATAATATCTAATATTTACCATTTATTTAAAAAATAAACCTGACCCCATATATTACACTGTTAGCCCTGTTGTCCTATTTCCCTTTCACTGACCTAAAATATCATCAGGTTTAAAAGAGTGAGACACAATTTCTTCTTTTAAGTTTGAATAGTGATTAAAGTCGGACTTTTTTTTTCAGTAACTAAAAATACCTCTCTATAATTTCCCCAAAGCCACTTAATAAACTAAGTTGAAATGAGAACAAAAAGTTCTATCTGTTTAATGTACAAAGATTATGTTTTGATCTGGCATCAAGTACTGATGTTCTAACATGATATATATACTACCTATTTATTACAAATTATAGGACGCATAAGAGCCCTTATTTTTGCAAGGACAAGAGAGATAAGTAAATACTAACATCAAACAAAATAAAGCAAGAACAAAAAAGTATTACTAGCCCCCATCTTTCAAAGGAAGTTGAAATTGAAACTGAGGGAATACCATAAATCATGATTTTTGTTTTCATAGTTTAATTCATTTTAAGATTAAAAAAAGTGTGTTTTGTTTTCAGTACCAACCATAGTCTAGAAAGTGATTCTTTCAGTCAGCTCTGTTAAGTAGCAAGCAATTTGTGTGGTTGTGTAAAAATGAATATTTACATTTAAAAAAAATTTGGATTCTGGGTTTTGAGATTCTTCCATCCAGGCAATTTATTCTGTTGCCTGTAGGTCGTTTCTGATATTTTATTTGAAAAATACCTACAGAATTATCATCGTATAATCTCTAAGGCTAACCTCCCTTTAGTACTCTGTTTATCTTTCACAGCTCTCTCATGTCTATTGCTGTCCCATTTTCTGACCTAGCAACAGACATGTAAAATGTGAAAGTAACCCAAACACAGGTAAAACACTTCTGCTTCCCTTCTTTCTCCATGCAGAGACACTGGGATTCCCCAATTCATTCAATAAGAATATAATCTAATTACGGGTATTAGTCAGTTTTTAGAATAGCCATAGCTAATACTATTTGCAAATTCATTATAATTACACATTATATTCCATAATGCTTCATTTGGAGAAAGTATTTAGATACGTAGATAACATGTAGAAAATGTGAGTAAAGAAAGGCATCACAACAATGCTTCTAAGAACAGTTTACCATTCGTTATATCCTGGCTGGATCAATTCAATAAGTTATAAATATTTTCATGAAAAATTTAGAAAAAACAATTATCTGATTTTAATAATGACTACAAATACCCTGTTAAAGAACAAAGAATATATCTTTAATAATTCAACACACTTACTCTTTTCTGATTTTTATATTCCTTATGTCTAGGTCACCAAGAGTTATAAAAAGAAAGTTTAAAGTCAAGCATAATACTTAGACTGACGTTTTCGCAATTCAAAAAAGAAGCCAAAATTTAAATTCTATTATCTTAGCAGAACTACTGATTATTAATGATTTACTCATTTAGATTTTTTGATATCCAATTATAGATCAAATTTTTATCATGAAATGAATAAACTATTGATCATTTGATCAGTTGTTTACTCCTACCTACATGAACATTTACTTTGTTGCTCTGAAACATGCATACATAGTTTAAAAATAATGCTCAGATCTCTTACATGGAGTAATAAACTATGCTTTCCCTTACTTTTGTAAGAAAAAGGAAAGTTACAAAACTGTAAACAATATTGTTGACACTTTTAAATAAATGAGAACTTAATTATCTTTTGAATATTTAAAAAAATTCTATATATGTGTTTCTGAATTATTACTTGTATAGACTGAGCTTTACATTTTTATATGCACTCATAAAATCTGAGAGTCCAATATGAGACTCCAATCTTTTGGTCCAATTATTGTCTATCTACAGGTCTAAACAAATGAGACTATTGGTAAGCAAAGATTAACAATTCAATTTCCGTTTTTCTTTCATAACATATGATATTTTCAATATAGATGATGGGTTTAAATGAAACTCTAGTTTTAAACCTAAAAAGTATAAACATTTGTGTTCAGTTTAGATTTTGATTATTACATCTAATTAGAAATATGTCTTTGCTTATTGATGTGTCATATCACCAAATGTTAAGTCATTTGAAAAGTTTTCTCTGTCCAGGTTATACCAGTTTCAAGCTAGGTTAATTTACTTACACATGATTGCCCTTGTCTTTATGAAGAAGATTCATTTCTTATATAAATTTTGATATTGCCTTTTTTTCTCTTCCTACATTTTCCTAATGTATCTTTTGTTCTATTTTTTTTTTGTTGTTGTTCAGTCGCATTTGCATCTCTGCTTCAATACAAACTACAATTGTGTATCAGGTCATTCTAAATGCTACCAGTATCATGTTTGAGATGTGCTAGCAGTGTGCCTAAGATGTAGCTGTAAGTTCACTCATAAAATTTTCTTTTTACATGGAGGACCGATTACTAACACTAGTAATCACTGGAAATAACAACATTTTGTTAACACTATCCTTAATTTACTTCCAAAAACATGTCAGTGCATTATATGAATTAGGTCTGGACAAAATTGAAATGTTTTATGCTATCATTAAAAAAAAAAATTTATTCCTTAGCCTAAATTATCTTGTGTGTAACACATTTAAATATGTTTAATATATATATCAGTTTTATAATTGCATATTACTTATTTTTCTTAATATTTAGTAATTTTATGACATTGATAGTTAAAATTATAAATATGCACACTAGTTTTTAAGTTATTAACTTTGAAACCATTATAATTAATTAAATGTTTTTATATGAGTGCCGATTCTTATTCAATTTAAAGTGAATCTAAAATAAGGAAGCGTCCATAATAGTTTCAACTCTGTGCAGCTGGATTTAGTATTACTCATTTGTAAACAAAGCATATTGTTCAAATAAATTTATATCATCTACTTTTGGATCTGAGTGAACTTTTCAGGTACATGAGAAATATCTTATTCATGAATATAGTATGTCTATACAAAAACAAAATGAAATTTAAAAATTACTTACAATTTTAATTATTCAAGATGCATATTGAGGTCACCAATATAATTCTTAAATATGTTTGAACCTAGGTTTCAAGAAAACTAATACCATGGGTGAGATTACTTCCAGTTTATAATAGTTGAGTCATAGAAAATTATCTGAAAATTACCAACTGTTTGTTTCAGTTAAGATATTAGTGAGGGTTAAGAAATTTTTATTTGTTTAAATAAATGTTAGGAAGCTATCTAAATATTTTATCAGAATTTTCTTTAGTCCTTTATACATCGTGATTCCACTCAATGATTAATGAAATAGGATCATGAAGTCCATGCCTTTGTGTCTTATTTTTTATGTACTATATGATGGTCAAATCTATGAAGTATTATGTAACACCCTTTAAACAATTGCTGAGTAAGTACAAATTTAGTGAACTCTCTTATATTGGGTTATTTTCTTTGTAATCTCTCTCTGTCTTTTTAGATCTCTATATATTTCCTCTCCCGCTTCCTTTCCTCCCCTCTCCTCTCTTCTCTCTCATCTTTTCCCTCCTCTTACTCTCTTCCCTTTCCACCCCTCTACCTCTCCTATTCCCCTTCCTCCTTCCTCCTTCCCCTGTCTCCTTGATTTCTACCCATGATCAAATAAACACATTGCTTCTATTATTTTCTGTTATTCAGTAGTCAATTTTAAAATCTTACTTAACTTTTGTGACATGGACATATGTCACATTGCCTTCTTACATCGAATGCATTGATTGAATGGGGAACTCAAATTTGCATATAACAGATGCTTAAAATTAGAAATATTCTAGAAGTATCCACTGAAATGACTTCAATATAAAATAAAATTGGTAAAAGTACATTTCCTAATCAACTATTTATGTTCTACAAAAATATAAAGAACATTATTTCATCATCATTAGCATTTGATAGTTAGAAGTTAGAAGATATTACAATAGTAATTTTTAGTGCTTTGCTACAGGAAAACATCTTTGATATTTAAATAACATGTTCTCCAAATTAACATTTAGAGTATTATTCTATAATTATTTTTTTAACTTTTATATATAATTCTGTAGTATTTATTTTATTGCATTGAAAATTTATGTATCACATAAACATTGTGAAATGAATATAAAATGCAAATCAATGTTTATGTAAAACAAAATTTTAATAAATTTCAATTGAATTTAAATGATTTGAATTAAGATCACAGTGGAAGTAAAATATCAATTATTTTGGTTTTGATTTCTTAGCTCAGACTATGAAACAGAGAAAGATAAAAGATAGTGTTCCCCACAATGGCTATTATTTAAATTCAAAGCCTTCCATATCTACCTATAAATATTACCAGTGTGAGATATTTTATGTCACTTTTAGCTACTCTCTGGCATAATTGGGAGAAAATGTCAAGTAAAATACATATGTTCAAGACTTCTATCATTTGTCTGAGATGATCTGAACTGAACTGATGTCCTTCTATGTTTGTTGGTAAACTATTATTTTTACCTACTTTTAAAAAATATACTTTTCTGAGTAAAATTAAATTTTAAGTTGAACTAATCTGATATTTATTGTATTCAGTCTAGGTATATTTTTGATTTCTTAATTTTGTGTTGTATTTAAGTAAGATTTAGTTACTCTATCATTCTATGTTGAGTAATAAAATATACAGTTATACACTGAAAAGTGCATAATATTAAGAGGTAGCATCAGTTTGTTTTTTGGTTTTTTTTTTTTAATTTTGCCAAGCTTATCTTTATTTTATGTATGTACTAAATGGGTGCTATGAAATAAATCTGTTTTTCCAAAAAGTAAACAGTTAAAAACTACTGTTTGAATAGCATTCACAGTTCACAAACTTCTTTCAAGAATATTTTTATCTCACATCTTACATTGATTTTATGTATAACGCTTCTGTTTAAAAGTAACTATTCCAGATCATTTTAATTGCATTTGTTTTCATCATAGCTTATTTTCTTGGGAAAAATGTACATGTGATAAGTGTATTGTCCTCAATATCATCTCTTATTTAAAACCCCAACATAATATCCAACACTATGTGTAATCCTATGCATGTTTTTCATAGTATATTAAATGTCATTTTATTTTCTGTACTTTTGTGTCTCCATTGTTGTAATAAAGAAAACTGCGGAAAATCTTTGTAATATGTGTTTTCTTTATTACTGGTACAAACCTTTTCTGTCCTTGTTGTGTGTTTTCATTTCTAACTTGATCAGATCCAATATCTCAATGTAATAAACATAATTAGTGAACATTTCTCTTTGGGAATGAATAAAATATGAGCAGACTCATTACAAAAAAAGAATTTAGAAATGGTGCCAAATACTATTACTTTCATAGTAACTAGTCCTAAGGTCCTCTTAGAATTTGATTACAGTGAGAAGTGAAAATAATGAGATAATATTGATAAAACACATGAATATAGTTGATTTCAATGATAATATCAAAAGTTTATTAAAGCAGAAAAATGCTTAAAATGGTTGTTCACACCGGTTCCTTTGATTAAAATATTATTATCAGACAATTTGACATAAATTCATTGTTCCTCCATAAACAAGTTATAACAAAAAATTACTTTGGCGCTTATGGATAATTTTAATAATATGAAAACATAGCAGGTCTATTTTTGAACATGTTCTGATCAAATGCTACATGGAAAGCAAAGGCAATATTTCATTATTTCTTTCATTTTTTTTTAAATCCGACTATCATATCTTTCATATTTTAGATGAGAATATTGAGACCTAGAGATGTTAAACAATTTACACAGTGAAAATTCACTATTAGGGGCCACATTCAGTGTTCTTAATAGATTATATTTTTCATTTATTTTAGCATTGAAATTTGGTTCAATGATATTTTTTCAATATGTAAAAAGCAGTTTCTGATTTAGGCATGAATCTATATTTTTCTTATACAGGTAAGGATAAGTACCAGATTAAAATCAAAGAGTAGTAAAGAAAGTGTTTATTTTCAAGATTTGAATTATTTATCAGTATAATTTTTGCAATTCTAAAGCAGCCACATTCAAAATGTATTTCTTTATATAAGCACATATGTACATATACCTATATATGCATATATAGCCACCTGTTGAAACACATTTGCATAATTTCAAATTAAAATTTAAATATATGTATATTTTGGTATAATACTTATGCTTTCATAAGATTTTACAATAGTTCTAGAAATTTTATACAGTTTTTCTTTTATTTTCTTTATTATTATTATTTTTCTTGAAACCTCTTAACAAAGATGATATCAAATGAAAGTGTACAGGAATTTCTAGATATTTTTGCAGTGACTGTAACAGTAACTTTATATTATTTCATTAGTTTTATATTTATTTGTTGTTTTGGGCTACTGTGAAAAGCTAAAGATATCTAGGAGTAATTTTCTACTTCTAAGTCATATACAATGCTGTAAACCTATGTCACTTCAACACAAAAATATTAAACCAAACCAAAGAAAACAAAAAAGAGACCTGAGGAAATCTATTCTAATATTCTAATCAAACACCATTACTTTATTATGGCAATAAACCACTATAGCAAAATAGAAAGCCATGCAAGTTTTCTTTCACATAGACAAACAACTTAAACTCTCAGCTTTATCACATCACACTTCATCAAAGATGGCACAAGGAAATCTCTAGTGTATGATTTATGTAGTCTTATGTTTTGACCTAGTTCCTCTAACTTCTTGATTGTTCTACAGAAGAATCTCTGCAGCAAAAGAATGGCTGGAAATCATAAAAAAAAAGCCAGTGTTTTTCCAGGAATCACAGCTCTTTGATTAATCAACTATTTCTTTTTCAATGTAACTTTACACATCACTGCATTCCCATAGTCAATACAATGAACACACTGGGGTGATGGTTTGAAAAGAGTAACCAGTTACAATAAATGACTTTCTGAATTTTACACATTTTCTGAAAATACCTTGTAAAATTTTTGACACTGTTGGTAAAACAGTGGTCACTTTCTTTTAATGTAAACAAAGCTTGACTTGCCATGTAATAAACACTAGAATAGATATTTCCATATCATTGTCTGTTTCTCATGTTATTAAATGATATAGCATCCACACATTACCTATGAAATGACTACAGTTTTGCTTCTTCGATACTGATTCTCATTATTGTATTACAAATAGAAGTATTAAATCATTAAGATGTTCACATTACTATAGACTGTTTCAATACATTTAAAACAAAAACAATTTCTGCAAGCTATTATTATTACTTTGAGGAATTCTTTGATTTACTATTGGATAGTCTTGACAATTTACTATGGTTCATTTTTCACGAAGATTAACCTGTGTATGCATGCTGCATACAGAGATAAGTGAAAAACTTCCTAATGCTCTTGAAATATGAGAAGAAAAAATTTCATCTTTAGTGCTTATTAGTGGGAAACAAAAAAAAATGTTTTTTTTTTTCTGTTTGAATGAGAGTCATTTTTCTGTCAAATGGCTAAGACACAAAGGAAAACTTTTTTAAGGGAATAAAGGCAAATATCTATTTACAGCAGAGTCTGGTATGGTTAACTGTTATATTCCATCATCAAAAAACAGAAAGATTAAATATTTAAGAGTGTTACATTATTCATCACTCAACATGTCACTGTTTTTGTTTTGTTTTGTTTTCTTTAGTTGTTAAAGGATATGAGTGAACATTATAGTTGTAGTTATTTTCACTTAATCAAGGTGTGTTTGTCATTCCCATACACATTTTAGGTTATCACCACTGTATTTTCTCCCCTTTTAATTAGACTCATTTTTAGAGAAGTTAAGTTTCACAGGAAAACTGAGAGGAAGTTAGAGAAAATTGAAAAATATCTGTCCTTTACATATGCATAGCCTTCCCCATGATCAACATAGTGGTATATTATAATTGATAAACCAACATTATATCATTGTGTTCTAGTGTTCATTTACATTAGAAAACATTGGTGTACATTCAAAGGTTTTGATGAATGTCTAATGAAATATATCCATCAATATAGTTAAAAAAGAATATTCACTGCCCTAAAAATTCTGTGTTCTGCTTATTAATGCTACCCCCTCTCCTAATCCCTGACAAAAGCAGTGTTTTCTGTTGTCTTCATAGTTTCCCATTTTCCGTAATGCCATAGAGTTGGAGGTATGTAGTAATTAGCATTTAAGATTGACTTCTTTCACTTACTAATAAGCATTTATTCTTTTTTCATGACCTTTCCTGATTTAATGGCTTTTTTTCTTTTTCACATCAAACCTTTCCTTTATATTTACAAGGGTTTATTTGTCCATCACCTATTGATAAATATCTGTTACATTTTTTAAATAAATTGAAATTCTATATTTTTTTACTGACAGTATAAAATGTATTAATTTGTATGCCCTATAGAATGTCTTGGAAACAACCTTTTAATAATCTAATTAATGTTCTGATATAATCCCAGTTTAGAAATAATAGTCTCTAAGACACAAGAGAAGTGTTAAAAACAGAAATTTTCTCAAGATCTAGAATGTTATACATTGCTCAGAATAGAATAATATCATAAACATATTTACTCAAAATTTTAATTTATCCTCTAACATATTAGGGGACTTAAAGTTATGTTATTAATTATATATTAAGTTTTACTGTCAAGGAACAATTTGTAGAGTAATTGTATTTTAATTTGCATTAAATGATTAAATTTTCTAACATAGTTACATTAAAAAAACAATACTTGCTCATGAAGTAAAATTTATTTTTCATTTTGTGAATTTGGAAATGCCTTTCACTATTAACAGAGAAATGTAACTGACCAGTTAATAGTTGAACAATGGAATGAAAATGTATTCAATTATTTAGCACTGATCAATGTCTGTTTTGGTCATATTCATTATAATTGATAAACCAACATTGTATTATTTTATCCTGCTGTTCATTTACATTAGAAAACATTCAGAGCCGGGCACGGTGGCTCGTGCCTGTAAGCTTCAGTCTATGAAGCACCTGGAGCTAGGCATCGTGGTTCAAACCCTGCGTGGGGCAACACAGCAAGACCTAGTCCCAAAAAATATCTGGGCGTGGTGGTGCACGCCTGTAATTTCAGCTACCTGGGAAGCTGAGGCTGGGGATTGCTTGAGTCCATGGTATCCTGGGCAACATAAGCCTGTGGTTCCATGGGCAAAAATAGGGAGACCTACTCTCAAAAAAAAAAAAAAAAGTTAAAAAAACATTCTTGGTGTACATTCTATTGACTACTAGGACAAGAAGTTCCTTGTCCTAGTAGCCAATAATAATCTTAATTTCTATGGGTATTAATAATTTTTCACAAAAACCAAACTGAACACATAAAATTTATACTGCACATGGAAAAAGCATAGCTAATGAGATGAGAAAACTAACCAAAACCAATGTGAATAGAAAGATATAACATCTAAAGAACGTTTTATAGCCCCTTACCCCATAATGCTTTTTTTTATTGATAATCGTGACATTTCATTTTTTCCACATCTATCATTCCATGCATTCGTAGGGAATAGGTTCCAGCAGTCTCTCTTTGTCCTCAGAAATTGTTCTTCTCTGGGTGGAGCAGACCAGTTCTTCCATTGAAGAACTGACTTTAATTATCTTTCTCTTGGCTTCATTTTGTTGTTTGTTTATTCTGATCATTTTCTTTCACACTTTCTGGGCCATCTGGGCAAATTTTAAATATATTAACACCTAGAGTTCTTAGTATGCTGAATAGGAATATTCTCTTGGAGAAGCCTTGCCCTCTTCATATACAGCAATGCCAGCTGCATGCTGGGTAACATAGAATCCCCCATTGTTCGCATGGTAACACATATGAGGTTCCTTCTTGAATGGAGCCCACCCGCTTGATTTCTGTATCTCACAGATTTTCACTTATGTGCCTAAAGGAACAGTGCCATGTTCTCTAAAGGCCCAGAGCATATGTAACAGGTGCCCCTTTTCTCTCTCTTTATGCTGGTCATTTTGACTACTTACCAGGAGAAGGTGCTTCTGGTCAAAGGGCGTCAGACCATTTTTTCTGAGGTGGTTTTGAAGCAAATGGTCTCCATTCCAACATACTAAGCACTTTGAAATACCGGTATAAAGAAAAACATACATATTTTATTGTGCAAGGCTTTTGAAAAAAAATTCTCATGGTTTATTGTTGTACCAGATTTGAACAAGAGCATTTAAAAATAGTCATCACTAAAATTTTCAGTAACTTGAAACTTAGGGGTTGTTATCTGTATGTTTTAGTCAATTTTTTTCAAATTAAGAACATATTAAAAATTAACACAATTTGCTTTAATTTCTTTTCTTGTGTTAAAATATTGTCCTTTAAATCATTGAGAACTTGACAAGTTTCTATCACTATTTCACTAGAATAATAACTACATTTTAGATTATTTACTTATAGGAAATTGTTCTATCTTTAAAAAGATATGTACTGGAATATTATCGAGGGCTCAATAAATATTTTAAAAATGAAATGAAAGTTATGGACCATGTAAAATGCCTTTCCACTAAAAAATATTTAGGTTAGACATAGTTGAAAGTAAGTTAGTATGTATGTTTATAGCTTTGTAGCATTATATTTCTTATATGATGTCTTCTAGAATATATTAAGACATTAATTTTCTAGTGTTAATCACTATAAGAGTTTGACTATCAGCATCTCCTCCCTTTACAATTAAGATCCAGTAGGAGTTGACATGCCTGTATCTTTACATTATGAAAACATGTGGAATAAGACTGGACAGATTGTAGATCCTTAGCCCACATCCATTAACTCCCTCCTAGGAACTTTGCAACCTTCACTTCACATTTACCAGTGCTTTTTTCATAGCCATTATAAATGTTACAAGCTTTACATACTTTTCCACTTTAAATCATTCACTGGAAAATACATGAGATTACATTGTAGTCACACAGTTTTCTTTCAGTTGGTTTAGGAAGTAGCTTAATATTTGAATAATGTGAACTGGAGTGAACTTTAAAAGTTCCTCAAAGTGCATTTTGTCAGGATACTAAATGCTGTTTGTTTTTTTTCCCTAATCTCATGAGTACAGTGAGCTGTTCAAAAGGGAATTGAGATAATGACAGAGATAATGACAGAAAAATAACAAAAGAAGAACAGCTTTTTTTTAGGGAAGAGCCTTTGATCCATTTTGTAATAACCTATAGTTTTAATCTTTTTTTCTAGTTCAGTGAAAATGAATGTGCCTTAAATGTTGTGTAAAATACCCATAACAGTAAACGCAGTAAATAATGTCACCAACAAAAAAGGCAAAATGGTGAACTAAAGGATATAAAATGAATTATAGAAGAAATAAAAGCAAAGTATTTTTGTCCTCTGATCAAAAGTCAAAAGTCATCTGTACAAGAGAGCACTATTAATAATTATTTTTGCTTTAATTCATTCTGATATCAACCATATAGAAATCAAGAAAAAGCTTAATTTGACGTATAGAAGTAAGGAGCTTACCAAAACCAAAATTACTATATAAATAGTAAAGAAAGTTTTTAAAGTAAAAAATTGTAATTCTAGTCACAGTGAAATTCAGAACTAAATACACAAGACAAGAAATAAATCATAAGCCTATGCCTTCATAAATATAGCTTACAAGGGATGAAGATTTCAATAAAAATACTCCCAAAATGTATACAATGATTTAAAATTATTTTATATTTCTCATAATTTATGATATGCTACTCAATATTATTCAGATGTTTATACTTCCTAAAATCTAGGATATTTATGTAAAAATTAGAGAAGATTTTTTAAAAAGGTAAATTAACATTAAGTGACAAGAAGATGTGATTTTGATTTTTTAAAGTGTTTTCAAGTAGGTTGACCAAAGAATATTTTACCTGGGATATATGGGAATTAGTACCTATATTTTACTAACATGAAGAAGAATAAAACAACAACTATAGCTTAGATATAACCATTTGTAATATATGGATGAAAAAAATGGGTAAGAATATCGCTGTTGAAAAAAGGTATTAGAATTTCCATTAATATTTGTTTTATATAAAATGTGCCTTACATTTTTTAAATGATAACTATAGACTATTACATGCTTACTCAAGAGGAAAGTAATGTAAAGATAGTAAGATAGAAAGATAGTAATTTAATTTTTCTTTTGGTTCTGAGAAAATTCTTAAAAGTGGCCTATAGTATAGAAGCTATATAAAATCCAATTATAATTGATCTTGAATTTACTGACCTATACTTTTTTATTTAAAACTTAATGTAAAATGATATTTTAATATCCTTATGCCATGATTTTTTGCATCTTTTATTTTTTATAAGTTTATTAAGTAACACATTGTTTATAGCAATAGATATTATTTGGATTTTTAGGCTCACATTTCCTCAACTGAGTGTTACAACACCACATCTGACAGCATTATCGCCATCTGCTTCTTACTCCCCTGCTCCTCACATTCCCACTCTGGAACTCCCATGCTAATTAAGATTTCTAAGCTTTATTTGGTTTAGTGTATTTAGGGTTTTTTGTTTTTGTTGTTTTTTGGCTTCTCTATCCAATCCAAATATGTCTAACCCACTTGATATATGTCTTCCTCCTTCTGACTCATTTCATTAGCAAAACCCTTCCAGTTCCATCTATTTTGTCACAAAAAACAAATAATTCCTCCTTTTAATATCTGAGTAGTATTCCATTTTTCTAATTAAGACAATTAAAAGGATATTGACCAATTATTGGAAACATTAGAATTCAACCATTTTTTTGAACAGGAAAATAAAATGAGTCAAAGCTGAAAGGCTCCTTTTATTCAAGGACACACACCAGTCACCATAAATGCAGGAGTCTCATAATCCTCATGAAGAAGAGAAATGTGGAGCTTGGAGATAGGGAAACAATGTTGTATCTGCTCAGGTTTCTATTATCAGTGGTTTCAGTATTTCCATCTTTTAATAGTGAATTATGCAACATCTGTGAAAGAAAGTTTTATTTTTCTTTATTTTCAATTTTGATTACACTTAGCAGTTACATAAAGTTCTGGGGACATGTGTTGATTTACTTTGTCAATTTCAACATTTTATGGGGTACAATTGAAAGGTAAATTAATATTGATTACCATACTTATTTTCAATGATAAACTATATACCAAAAATATAAATACTGGAATTTTTCAGTTTTAAAAGTTGTACTTATCATTCAATTCCAATTTAAAAATCCCTTTTATATCACAACAACAAAAAGATCATAAAAAACAAAAGCAAGAATGTATAAATGAATAATTTACATTATTGTAACCAATAAAATTAATTGGACATCCACTGATAGTATAGGGGAAATATCAACATTTTTCTGTAAGCAAATAGTAAATTTTTAGTGTAATAATTCTATCTTATCTGTCTTTTAATCACTGTCTATTATTTATTTATATTATTTATATGGAATATTATATGCTGTTTCTATATAGTTTAAAAATATATGAAACCAGAAGTTAATTATTTTTAGACGATATCATCTGACATAGGGAAATGTTCTCCCTCCACCAGTTTTCATAATTATAACCCATTTGTACTGTTTTCTTATGAAATGGATTTTATGAAAGTTTTAAGGAACAAGTGTATGCATTCTGAAAATTTAAAAAGAAAACATACATTTGAATATCTTTAAATGATTCTATGCTCAGTTTAGAATTTTTAAATAGTTTTAATCATAACATATATAGTATCTACATGCTATTGAAAAAATAAATCACTGCAAACTTCTTTATCCTGATCATGTGATTTTGCAAATGGTTGTACTTTCATTTGTGAAAAATTCAAATCAAATTGAACAAACTTTCCACAGTAAACTGGAAGCAGAAGAAAAGAAAAACTAGACATTAGCATTCATAGTTATTGTAACGTAATCTAAAGGATATGAAAAAGCACAATCATTTCAACATATTCCCAAGCTGAGGTTTAAACACAGTTTTGAAAGACAACTAATTAAATATTTATAACAAACCTATCAGATGTACAGCCTTATCCTTTATGACAAAAATATACTTGGTTTTCATAAAAATAACTTCAACTAATCTTCAACATTTTAATCACAATTTTAAAAGTTATATTTTTCCCTAAGAAAAATAGTGTAGCTATTTTCACATTATATTCCTTCATTACAAGGTGCCTAACAAATACATTATTTCTATGAGTTTTTGCTAAAGTTAAATGAAGCAAATCAATATACTGGTACACTGCTGAAAAGGTCACAGATAAAATATTTATTGTTTAGACATTGATGAACCAAACCTATGTCATTAAAAAATGTAGTAACTACATTCTTGAGAAATTAATACTTAGTAGGAAATACTTTCCTACATGAGGTTGTTGATAAAAGAGGTGTATTTACAGACCAGTTTAACTTTAAATTGTCTGTTTTTAACCTACCTTATTTACCTGTAATTTTACAATATCTTATATTACTACTAAATTTGTCATTTTTTAATTGACAAATATGTCATAAGTACTTATGGCATAAATACTAAATGTGTACAATACTACATCTACAACAAGCTCCTACAATCTACTTGACCTAGTTTGTGGTGATGGCTTACGTATTTGTGCCCATTTTAATACAGAAGCAATTCAGCCTTCAAGTGGTCATGCGCACAATGACCATAACACAGGGTAAATGAAACAGGATATTCAGACTTCAGAAGCAATGCATTTAAAAACAAAGCAAAACTCTTCATATTTGCAAAAAATAAATAAATAAATAAATAAATAAGGATTTATCTAAATATTTTTAGATATCTTAAAGATTTAAAACAAACCTATTTGATATCTGCATGTATGATCACTATGATCTATAGAATTTATTGCCTGAAAACATCTCTACATGTTAAAAGAACCTAAACCACTATAAGAAAAGTGACCAGTTTAAATCTTGAGGTCATTGATCTAGTATATTCAGAGACTAAATTATAATATATATATATTCTGAACTTTGGGTGTTGAATCATACATAGTATATAGAAAACGATTACCTATGAATTTGGGAGGGAAGTTTATTTCATAGATAATCAGACATTTCATAGATGAGTTATTTTCATTACCTTATAATGATAGACCCATGTAAGGATCATTTATATTGAAAATGAATAAAATGAGTTTTAATCACTAAAAGAAATCCTAGTATGTTTGATATATTATTTATATAGCAAGAGACAATAGCATTTTTCCTAATTGGTGTATATATGACAAATGAGGAATAATATTTGGAATTTCATTCTATATTTATATATAATTTTTCTATTTAAAAATACTAAATTCTTATAACTGAAAAATATTTTTTTTCAGTATTTCCTCAAACTGGATTTATACAGTAAGAGAATATAGATCCTGAAAGTAAAAGTAATAATTTCTCTGGATACTAAATGGGCAATTTTTTAAGCCTTCCTTGTAAAGTGCCATATTAAAACTTGGTACAAGAAGGAGATTCTGAAAATAGTATGGATGTATATGTATTGTATTTAATACATATTTGTCCTTATCAGAGATAAAATAATCATAATCAAAAATAGAATTGACTTGGACACACGTGTTACATTTTTTATGATTTTATTTTTTCAGAATTTCTCTTCTAGATATCTACCTGAATAATGCAGAAACACTAGTCTAAAGAAATATATGTACTCTTTTGACTGTTACTGATTTATTTATAATAGGCAAGTTACAGAACCAACCCAAGCTTCTCTAAGACAGATGAATAGATTAAGTTGGTGCATTTATACATGTAAATACAGAATGGAATGTTACTCAGATGATAAAGGAGTGAGCTATTGACATTTTCCACAAAATGGATGGAGATTATACTAAATAAAATAAACCAGAGAGAGAAATACAAATATTGAATAGTGTTCTACCATGTGAAAATAGAGAAAAAAAAATAATCAGAGAAAACTAAATAAAAAATAAACCATAGGCATCTCATTGTAAAACTCAGGTTTCCAGTGAAGGAGTGGTTGGAAGGGAGCACGAGGGACTACTATATGTGCCTAGGTGTTGGGTATGATGTGGTAGCAGAAACTGGAAGATGTGGGATCCTTTTCTGTATGGTATACAATGTTAGAAACTAATGTTACATTAGTAAAAAAAAATAAAAGAAAGTAATATAAGGATAAAAATCATTTTCATCTGTAACCTCTTGGACACATTATAATAAATCTGTGTACTAGCACAGGTGAAACAAGCTTTCTTGGTAAAGTGCCAGGGCACCATGTGAAAATAAAAAGAATGTATTTTATTAATCCACCTACAAGCTAAGTGTGTTAAGAAAATAAATAACTCCTCTATTCATGAAATAAACAAAATAAGGTAAATATGCTCATATTGGCAATTTTGTAGAAAGTTAAACTAAGTTTCATGCAAGTACTGCATCATTATCCATTTAAGATCATCCAATTAGTAATAAATTCAAAATATAAGGGTTATATCAATTCCTTTGGATTAAAAGTCATTTGGATTATGAAGTCATTATCAACATATTAGACTTCTAACAATATGATAAACATCATCTCACATGTACATATTTTAAAAGAACAATTTTTCCAAAGCCCAAATATGCAGCTGTCCCTATATCAGTCAAGTTTATTCCATATCAGATATATTATGAGCACACAAATATGGTTTTGAGTAAATGTATTTTAATTAAAAGATAATCATTTAAATTCCACATAAAGTTGTTCATACAATCATGTTAAGAATCATCTTGAATAATTTTTAAAAATTGTTTGATATATTTTCCTTGTATGTAGTACAATAGCATCACTTTTATCTAGCTTATGTCATGATTATTTTACTACTACTATTGTTATGGTTGTGTCATCTGCACTCTTATTCAAATACAAAGATATAACTTGATTAATTTTCACTGTCTTTCACCCCTTTTGTCATTTCTGTCTTAACAGTGAGCATATTTCACACTACCCTCAATCAACTTTTTTCATGGATATTTCCTCCTTGATTTTCAGAATTTCCTTCCGAACATATCCCAAAGAAAAATGACTCCCTTCTTTCCCAACCTGCTCCTGATATGAATTTAGAAATGGCACAAGTTTTGTAACTTTATAAAAGTATGCTTGTTAGATGATCTATGAAAATATTAATTGAAAAAATAAGCTAACCACTTATTCTAAAATCATGCTTTAAAAATATGACTAGACATATTTTAAAATGTGTTCTCTATTAAAGCAAATGGCTTAGAACCATTGTATACAAGCTTAAATCTTTAAAATCATTCCTAACTGGACATTTGTTTAACACTTACAGGAATTTTGACTATATTTGCCTTTTAACAACATGATGATCTATTTTAATGACTGTGACTTTCTGAAAGAATAACATTAGGAATATGATAATATTCATTATCATTCCTAAAGGGAATCAGGCAGTATACTGGAAGAAGAGTTACATGAGAATTTTTTCTCTAACTAAAGTTTCTTTAAAAAATTCTAATCATTAACATAGAAGTAACTCAAAATAGCATTTGAAATCAAGAGAGACTAGTTCCTTTCTTGGGAAATCAAAGTCCACTGGTGACAGTTACTTTTTTCCATGTCCTTTAGTTGTGCAATTCTTGTGTAAGATTTATTTTAAAATTAATCATTTATTGTTTCATATTTTTGCACTTAATATAATTATTTTCTTTTTATTTTTTAAGACACACTTTTTAATGGTCTTGGGCTTGGAGCAGTCATTGGCTTGGGCGTTGCAGCCCTGTTGCTAATCCTGGTTGTGACTGATGTCAGCTGTTTCTTTATTCGACAATGTGGGTTATTGATGTGCATCACCAGGAGAATGTGTGGGAAGAAAAGTGGCTCCAGTGGCAAAAGCAAAGAATTGGAAGAAGGAAAAGCTGCATACTTGTGAGTATTGGACAGTTGCATCACAGTTCATTAAATAAATGCTTCGTCAATCTTGAGTGTCTACTCAGGAACTTTATACTCTGCCAACGTTAAGTGTTGGATGATGAGACCATCGGATACTGCACTACTTGCTTCCTGATATTAAACAAATTGACCTTGGTTGTGGTATGGAAAGATAACATCATATAAAATATAATGACTTTAAAAATAGATGATTGAAAATTACTCTAAAGTGGAATCTCCGCTAAAAATAATTAATGTCAAAATTTAAAGAGATGATAGATTGATAATAAGTAAGTAGTAGGTAATCATACAAATTAATTTGCATATCATTCTCTGACTTTTTTCAATTTTATTGAACAAAAGAAGGGGGTCAATAATAATCAGTTAAAATTGCAGTGTGTTAAAGGAAATATGCCAATTCCTTCTAATTAAAATGACAATGAGATAACATCTCACACATGTGAGAATGGATAGTGTCTAAAAGACAAGAAACAAGTACAGAGGAACTATGGCAAGACACAACTCTTCAATATGGCTTTTGGAAACCCATATTGGTGTGGAAAGCAATATGGAGATTTATCAAAAAAATTAAGAATATAAATTTAATGCTATTCAGCTATCTGTATTCCAGATATTTACCAAAAATATATAGTCAAATTTGAAAAGATATGCACCTCCATGCTTATTATAATATTTAGAACAACAAAGAGCTAGAAACAATGTAAGTGTCCATTGACAGATAATTGAGTAGGTGAAAATATTCACAAAATTCAGCTGAAAACAAAACGATGTATCCTTTACAGGGTGTAAAGGATAGAATTGGAGTTTTGATGATGAAACAAATATTGTGCATACAGATATTGATTATAACGATGCACACCTTGAAGCATAACTTGTTCTAACATAGTGATATTTTAAATAAGTTCTATCTGAAAAAAATGCAGCATCTGTTTATTTCTTGGACACAAAACATAACAAAGGATAAAAAGAAATTAGAGTCTACTTCATACTTGGATGAGTATTGTGGCAATATAGTGGAATCAGTTGATTAACTTACATCTTTTGTTTTCTTCATAAGAACATATTCTGCTTCCTAAAAGATGCTGCAATTTTACATTTTTTATTAAAGAAATATATAACCAAACTTAATTGTATATTCTTCAAATTGAGAAAATTGTATAATATAATATAATTGACTTGCTATATATGTATATATATATGTATATATATATATAGGATACACATGTGTATATATAACTCAACATTGAACTGTGTGCATCTTCATTCTTATTTGATCATTGAACCAATATTTTTGAAATAAATGCCAATAATGCGCACCATTACAGAAGCTGGTAAAAAAAAAAAAGTGGCAAATAAAACAAATAAGAATTTTGTTCTCATGGAGCTCATGTTCAAATGCAGACAGAAAATAAATACTGATTAAAATTTTAAAATATCTGGCTGAGATAAACACTAGGAAAATTGAAAAACAATGATGAATTGTTATTTGAGAGTCATAATTCTTCTCAAGAGAGGTATAACTTCATCTGAAGAGTAAGCAGTATAATAAAACCAACAAAATAATGATCGGGAAGACATTCTATTTCAGTGTCATGACAATAAATACAAAAGACAGGAATAAACTTAATATGTTCAATGGAATAGAACACGAATGGGTGTGCAGCAGAGAGACTGGTATAAATATAAATTTGGACAATTGTTTAGGGTCCAAAGTATTAAGTCTTCTTGGAACATTTTTTTAATGGAAAACTATGAGAATTTAAGGAATGAGATTTCTTTAACTATTTGTGAAGTATGGATTATCGACATGTTGGTTGGTACATAGGAAATATTTAGAAGTGAGACCATATAGGAGAATCTTGAAACATCCCAGGTAAAAACAATGATTTTATTATTTGCTTGTTTGGTTTTGTTTTTGAGCAAGGTACTAACATCATAGAAATAATGAAGTGTCTATATTCTAGGTATGTCTGAGGAAGTGAACTGGGATTTGGGGAGCAGGCCCTGAGTCTAAGGACCCCCAGGTAGACTCTCACTTGTCTTTGACAAGGAAAAAAATTCAGTATCAAAGCCAGATTTATTGATACATAAGAGGAAGGACAGGAAATATCTTCAAGTAGAAAAGGTTCCTGACTGGGTAGCCAAGGATAGCCAAGGGGTATGACTCAGAGCGTGGAGCGGGGTCCCGAGTCTGGAGGTGGCAAGAAGTAGGTGCTCTGTAGGTATAGAGAGCAAAGAATGGGCATTTGGTCATTGAGTGTCTCCTCGTTGTATCTCTTACTGATTGATTGGGCCTACAGGGTATCCTAGGATACCAAGTTCCACAGAATTTGTGGATTTTCCTGTGCTACCAAGGTTCTCCTAAGCTACGGAGGCCCACTGAATTTGCCCGTTTCTGGATATACTGTTCCAAAACTAGCTTTGGTCTGTTGTTACTGTGATAATATGTTGGTGTTCTGAATACTCAAATTTTAATTGAATGGGATGGAGGAGGAAACACCATCCTCCTCTGTGATTTTTTTTTTCAATCAGGCTAATAAATGGACCCTTTCCTAACTGACTCTCTATAACCATCTCCTAGGTTCTTTGTTCATTAGCATCAATTATGATTGTTTGATTGCATTTGAGATTTAAAAAGTGGGTAGGGAAGCACAAAGCACCTCCATATTATTTTCTTAACTACTGAAGTAATATTGGTGACCATTCACAAAATACTAAGTTGCATTCAAGTTCTGCTGTTTATTTTTATTTGACTAATCTTTGCTAATTTATCCACCAACACTTTTGCTTATCAATCCTGCTGTGTTTAATTAACCTTAAAGACTTGGGAAGATGAAAACACATGGTTCATTCCATGCTTATTATCTATCATAGCATTTTAGATCACAATTTGCCCTGCATTGAGAAAACAACTTTCAAATCATTAAAAAAAACAAATCAATGTTTAAGTTAAGAAAAGAGTACATATGATCTTCTTAAAGGGACAATATAAAATGTCAGCAAGAAACAGGCTGTATTCATTGATTGATTGGATTTTTACTAGTTTCCAAACATGATTCCAAGTGTCCTGGTATCTACTTCCATTTCACTGCTTGTGATTGACCTGTTTAAGTTTTCTATTTCTTCTTTGTTCAATTTTGGATGACTGTATTGTTCCAGGAATTTGTCCATCTCTTGCAGGTTGCTGTATTTGCTTGCATATATATGTTTGTAGTAGTCTCTAATTATCTTTTGGATTTCTGCTGGGTCTTTTGTAATATCTCCGTTTTCATTTATGATCCTGTTTATTTGAGTTTTCTCTCTTCTTTTCTTTGTAAGCCTTGCCAGGGGTTTGTCAATTTTATTTATTTTTTCAAAGAACCAGCTTTTGGTTTTGTTTATCTTCTCGATGGTCTTTTTGGTTTCTATTTCATTAATCTCTGCTTTTATTTTTGTTATTTCTTGTCTTCT
>PVHY01000067.1:0-171389 GCA_004024945.1 Uropsilus gracilis
AAAAAAAAACCCACTGCTGACTCACTCTAATCAAGATAAAAGGCACAAAACTGAAAAAGAATAGCAGCCTTAAGAAATAAGACTGGGTTACCATGTCTTGGTCAGAAATGAAAAAATAAGAAGTTTAGGACATGTAAAGCAAGTTGAATGTTGAGTTCAATGTTCTTTTGTCAATTACTTAGAAATCTAAGGGAAGCAGTATAGTTTAAATTCTCATGAGAGGAAAGAAAAGGTAGACTATAGAAGCCTGAACTCAACAGTGCCTGAGACTAGACCAAGGAATGAAAGATTCTGGAGGAAGGAAAACAGGTCCCATTAAGCCAGGTAGTGTTGAGTGTCTTGAATAGGCTCATGGAATTTCAGGGACCCAAGAATGACAAACTGCTGCAGAAAGTGGCATCTCTCAAAGAAGATGCAGCCTCAAGAAGCCCTGTAGAGGAAGTAGGGTGAAAAATAGGGTGTCTTTTATGAACTGCAAGTTGTTTCTGAAAACAAGGAAAGTTCCAAGCAAGTAGACACTTTTATCGGGTAGCGAGAAATGGGCATATGATAGTGTCCACTTGGTGGTTAGATCCTCTCCTTAGGGAATGGTGTGATGCCAAATTTGGGAAGGAAAGGAATTTCATGCAGGAAATCAACAGAGAGATCAAGTAAGTTTATGATCCAAAGCTGCTGGTGGCAACAGAGAAAAACAGCAGCAATATTAACAATGTTTATCTAAGCTTAGGGGTAAGAACATACACTTACTCTCAATTATAAGCACAGAGTACACAGAGATGAGAAGTCAGGGAGGTTCTTAGGCTAACAAATTTGATTCAGATCAGTGAAAAGCTAAGGGTCCTGAAATATGGGCTGCACTACATGTTATTTGCTCCTCACCTTCCAGTCCAACTTCACACCCAGATAGCTCCTTCTTGTGACAGGTTGGATATGGTAGTGGAAGCACAGGGGAGAGTACAGCTTATCAATATGGTAATATATCACGGCACTAAACAACCTCTTTATGCCCACTCCTTCCACCCCCCCCCCCATACCAAACACAACTAGCATAGCACTGTTTCTACAAACTTTCCAATTCTTAGATTTGCTCTTCAAACATTTCCTGGATTGTCTCTTTTTCTATTCTAGTCCATGTAAAGAAAGAAAACAGCAGAACAGAAAAGTCATCTTCTGTTTGGTGTTTGTAGATTCTTGTTTGTGCTAATTGTATGCTATAATTCCTTAATGCTCATTACTACAGAGAAAAAAAATTATAAATAAATAAAATTAAAATATCTCATGATCAATACTGGCATTACACTATTTTCTGTTCTGGTATAATGATTTCCATAGTTTAACAAGCTGAGTGTGATATACCTGCTAGGATAATGTAAGATATTCTTTCATTTGAACATAATTTCCCCTCCCCCATTCTTGGTTGTGAAAATTAAGTGTGGGCTTTTAGTGACAGAATTTGATTGAATTTATTGTGGTGTCTGTATGTTGGTGCAGTGGCCAGAAAGCTCTGGAAAAATAGATGGTTTTTGTATAACAAAGTAATAAATAAAGGCTGTATACTCTCTGCCCCAAAATTTCTTGATTGTTTTTGTTCCTAGACTCAATTTTTAGTTAAAAAGAAAAAGAATTTACTTTTGAAAATAAGTAAATTGACTTGATTTTATATCTGCCTGAATTCTTTTGTTGATTATTTCATTTATTTACCTGTCTAGTGTTAGTACATTTATTTTTAATTTCAGTACTTTTAAATTCAGAAAATTAATTCATGTCATTTTGAATCTGTTCTTCAAAGTTGTGTGAAGAAATAGGTATTGTTATTTTAAATATCAAGATCTGATTTGATTTTTTGTTACCATAAATTTGGAACTAATATATTGAAACATGTTTAGGGTCAAGTAAGGTTTACAAGAAAACATAAACTCTCTTACTGAAAAGTACAGAGCTGAAATGTAGACAATGAAAATAAAACCTAGAAATAAGATTAATGCTTACTGAGAAAAAATGAGTTAGAGGCTAAGTATTCTGATTTCAAAATGAGCACGTAAAATGTTTACAAGCATTTCCTTTAATCTAAAATATAGAAAATATAAAACTAGACAACCATTTCAAGACTAAAATCTAACATGATGACTTGAATGAAAGATCTCAGTCATCAAGTGTTCCCCAATACTTGCAAAATAATGAACACAAGAGATCAAGATGACAGTTGATGGGTGATATGGTAGTGGGAGAACTTGTGGCATACAATGATGCAATATATATATATATATATATAATATTAATTAAAACACATCAAAATATGAAGGATGCATTTTATATTGCAGTTTCTTCCATCAGGTATTTTATGATATAAAGCTACATGATATGATTTTTAAACCATAACTCCATTATGCACTAATTTGGTAACCTTAGCAAGTTAATTAACCTCTGTGAACCTTACTTGTAGAATGTCAGGCATGGTTCAGAAGATTTTTAAAGTTCCATTTCATTTGAGAATCTCTGCGATTCACCATGTTACAGAGTAACCAAGAGTAGATACCTCTGTTAACTTTCCTTTTATTCTTTATTTATCTAAACATCAATCCAATATTTGCTGTGCGCCTACTACATGGTAGGTCACCAAGATACTATAATCCTGATTTAGGGCTCTAGTGCCCTGGAGGAATAGATCTTGTACGCATTGAAAATCAGCTCAGCAGTGTGGCCCGTCGTGTGGCACAGGAATACGGTCTGTGGAGGTTTGGGGGGGGGGGCAGTAAGCCTGATTATTAAAATATTAATATTTTTGCACAGTGAGGATGGAGTGAAGGGCATGCCAGATCAGGAAAAATGCATTTATAAAAGTTGAGTGTATTAAAAGTGATTCTGCGTTTGGACAAGAACTTCCTCCTAGCAACTGATAGGGGAGAGGACCCACAGTAGAAGGAGGTTGGAACAGAAAGTTTGAATTAACTTGTAAAGGGATTTGCTCAATCAGTAGCTATATGTATGTATGTATGTATGTATGTATGTATGTATGTATGTATGTATGTATGTATGTATATATATATATATATTTAATTTAATTTTTTTTTTTTTTTGAGACTAGGTCTTGCTATTTTTGCCCGTGAAACCGCAGGCTCACATTGCCCGGGGTACCACCGACTCAAGCAATCCCCAGCCTCAGCTTCCCAGGTAGCTGGGATTACAGGCACACGCCACCATGCCCAGCTATTTTTTTTGGAACTAGGTCTTGCTACGGGTCCCAGGTGGGACTCAAACCGCTCTCCCTAGCCCCGGCCGCTTCACAGGCTGAAGCAGTAGCTATAATTTATAAGTGAGGAAATTTATAAGCTAAGAAATTTTAAATTTTTACTTAACTATTTTAAAGCTAAAATCAATTGGATTTCACCAGAACAAATCCTTGAACCTCCCTGGGTTTTCGGTTCTTTATGCAATGTGATCATTAGCCTTGCTTAAACCTTCAAAGGATGTTCTGCTTTTCAACCTTCTTAAGTCTATTTATAAATTTGGGCAGTCCCCTGATATCAATTTCACCCCATTTGTTAATGGTTTGATTTCTTCTTTCAAGTTTCAAATAACATGAAAATCTACTGCCAACACACACAACTGGCGAGTACAGTGAGCATTTCAGAAACATTTTATACTTTTAAAAAAATGTAGTCAATCACAAAGCTGGAAGAACAGAAAAATTTTAAGTACTATAAAAAGGTATTTCTCAACAATGGGTCAAACAATGAACAACTGAACATCAACTTAACCAACCAACAAATCGCAGAAAAAGGGGAAATGGAGTGACTGGAGGGGGATATGGAGTAGGGATATGGAGGGGGGAGGAGGGATCAATTAATGCACAAATGTAACAAATCAATAAAATGAATTTTTCAAATAAAAAAAGAAAAGAAAAAAAATAAAAAATTTTAAAAAGGTATTTCTCAGTGGATGGTGGTTTGAAAGCAATCACTGCTTCTTTTTCAGCCAACTTACAGTTACAATGTTTCAAGCACTGATGGGTACACCTTAGGATGGGAAAGAAATGGGGAAAGTGTGGGCTACTGCTAGAGACTGAAAGGAAAATAAATAAAATAAAATAAAATAGCACAAAGTTATATAGTGTTATGCAACTTTAAATCCTTTTACTAAGATGATTAAATAGTTTTCTATCTTTATATGTATGTATGCCTTTATATATTTATTTATATTTGTATCTATATATAACTGTTTAAATATTTATAAATATGTATCTTAAATATAGATGTAAATGCATCATTGTATATCAAAGCAGCATTGTTTTACCCACTGCAGATGATCTAGGTGTATATAGGCACACATCACTTCAGATGTATGTTACTATATCACATATACACTAAGTAACACCTATAATCCTCTACCACAGTTCACTGATCCTCCTCCCCTTTTGTTCCACATCTTCTCAATTCTGGAAGTTTCAGCTCTGCAGTCAGATTTCTAGAGCTTGTTTTGGTTTAATTCTGTCTTTTTATATTCCACATACAAACAAACTCATTCTACTTTCTGACTTATTTTACTTAGCATGACCCTCATCAGTTCCACCCATGTTGTTGCAAATGGCAAGAGTTAGAGAGAGAGAGAGAGAGAGAGAGAGAGAGAGAGAGAGAGTAGTTTATATATATCACATCTTTATCCATTTATTAGTTGCTGGGTACTAGGCAAGCAGTGCTGCAATGAACATAGAAGTACACATATCCTTTTGAATTGGTGTTTTTTGTATTCTTAGGATAGATATCTAGGAGTGGAATGGCTGGAGATCCATTTTTTTATATATTGAGAAACTGCCAAGCTGTTTTCCACAGGGGCTGGACCAGTCTACATTTCAACAATAGTGTTTTATTTTTTTCAACACATTCATCAACATTGCCGTGTGTTTTATCTCTCTCTCTCTCTATATATATATCGCATCACATTTTTGGATTGAGTGGCTTCTATTGTGGTTTTTGATTTGTATTTTCCTGATGACAGCAATGATGGGCATGTTTTATATGTTTTTTGGATATCTATATGTCTTTTTCTGAAAAATGTATATCTTCTGTTTACTTTTTAATAATTACATAATTTGTTTCCCTTTTGTTGATGTTGTAGATGTTGATGTTCCCTTTGTAGATGTTGACTAGTAGCCTCTTTTCAGATGTATGATGTGAAAATATTTTCACCATTTGGGTAGAGTATCTTTTAATTTAATCTGTTTTATTTTTTAAATTATATTTATTCTTTAGATCACAACCTCGGTAAGTGGCTTTTGGGATACCTCCCTCTCCCTCCTCTCTTTAGTGCCTCTTCCAGTCTCTCCAACCCTGCTCTGTTGCTTGCTAGCCTGTGTTAAGTCCATTAGTCTCCTACTTTCCTGTGGCAGTGTTCTTTCATTGGGTAAGGGACTGTGTTGTTGGAATCAGGCGAATCTTGCTGATAGGTTTTCAGCCTTAATTTTGTGTTGGGCAGCTACTTTGTATTTATTCATGGTCTGTTCATGTTTTCTTGTTGCAGGCTGTCTTCTCCAATCCCATCTCTGCTGTTTTGCTACTTTACCTTATGGCTCTGGTGTCAGATTTAGGGTGTCTCCTCCCCAGCCAGTGTTGGTGAAGAAGTTTCTCTGTAGATACTGGCGTCTGTGAATGGCCTTTGTAAATCATCTCCTCTGCCTCAGTTTGCAGCTTTGCTGTGGGGCCGATGCCCTCCCCCCCGCCCCCCCCTTTGGCCTTCTTCTCCTCTCCCTTAGTGTAGGGAGGAGGCGTAGCTCTCCTAGAAGGCATCTCCGAAATGAGGTTTTGGGTCTTCCTGACCTGGTGAGCGCATAGGTGTACTTTGTGACATTGTGCTTCTACAGTTGTTTCTCTTGTCTCACATGCACTGGTTCATCTCAGTTGTCCATCGTCTGTGTCCAGCTCAGGTTTGTGGGCTGGATTTTTGCACAATCCCTCACCCGTTCTATGATGATGGGGTTTGTGTTGTGCAGTTCTTGTTCCTCTTGAAGTTTATCTGGAGTGAGAGCGAAATGGAAGGGTCATTCCCTCCCTGGCAGTTTCTTTCACTATGCAGCCTTTTAGTTTGATGTAGTCCTGTTTCTTTATTCTTATTTCTGTTTCCTGTGATTTTGGAGCTGAGTCCCCAAATATATCACTGAAACTGATGTTTTGGACTATTTTGTCTATATATTTTTCTATGCATTTTAAGCTTTCAGGTTGTGCATTTGAACATTTAATCTATTTTGAACTACATTTTATGTTATGGTGTGAGATAGTGGTCTAGTTACATTCTTTTTTTAGTTTAGTTTTCCCAACCTCAATGTGTAAGAGGCTTTTCGTTCTCTAATACATGCGTTTCACAACTTTATAGTAAATTTACTGTACATATATGTGTATTTTTCCTTATGTTCTCAATTCTATTTTGTTGGTATGTTTCTTTATATCTCAGTATCATACTGTGTTGATTACTGTAGTTTTGCAGTAAAGCCTAAAGTTCAGAAGTGTGATAACTTCATTCTTTTTTTGTCAGTATGGCATATATTATTTGGAGTCTTTTGTGGTTCCATGTAAATTTCAGCAGTTTGTTCTCTTCTTCAAATAAGGTCATTAAATCTTTGGTAGAAATTGTATTGAATTTGTATAATGCTTTGGACAATTTACAATTTTACAATGTTAATCTCTTCAATCTATGAGGAAGGAATAGTTTTCCATTTCTTTGTGTCTTTTTGAACCTTGAATAGTGTCTAATAGCTTAATTTATAATCTTTCACCTCCTTTGTTAGGTTTATTCTCAGGTAATTAATTATTCTTGGTGTGATTGTAAAGTGAATTCTTTTCTTGATTTTCTTGTCTTTCTATTTGTTGTTTGTATTTAAGGATGCAACAGATTTTTCTGTATGATGATTTTTGTAGCCTGTCACTTCACTGTGCTGATAGATTGTTTCTAATTTATTTTAAAAGCATAGTCATTTGATTTTTAAAATCATTTATCTGCAAATAGTGAAGCTTTTACTTCTTTTCCAGTTTGAATTCCCTTTAGCATATTTTCTTTAATTCGGGTGACATCAGTATGCTGACTTTTTAATGTCTACTCTTTATCAAAATATGTAGCCAATTTTTCACCTTGGGAGAAATTTTCCTACATGATCTTTTAGGAGTGTTAGAAAAAAGCAGCACTAAAAATCAATTTTCCATTTCAGAAAAGTGCAAATCTTTTCTATATCTGTGGTTTTATATTCCAAAGTGCTTGCTTCTTACATCTTAATCTTTTATATGTTCACTGCAACTTCCTCTCATTACCCATATACATGTCTACCAGATGCAGACTCAACATTTGTGTCCAAACCTCTGCATTTTTGTTACACTCTTCTGAGGAAGAATAACTACACATTCAGTAAATAGACTGAAAGGATAGTGAAAAATTCTTTTTCACATTTTTTGGAGGTTAAAATGTGCTTTATAGAAGATATAAGGGAAACATAACTAGATATCATTATAAATATGTATAGTTTATGATAATATAGTTCTTGTATATCATTTATATACACTATCATGGAAAAACTCAAGTAATATTTGTTATATATAAATCAATGTCTACTAGAAAACAAATTGGAGCCCAGTGATACCAACTGAACAAACAAACATCTCTAGAACCCTCCTATCTATAAGATTTGATGACTGTACAGAATATATTGTCTGGTCTTGATTTTTTCCAAGTGAAAATGAGTCTTTTAAAAATACTACCATTGCAAATCATATTGAAATTGATGAGTGAAGTGGGTATCTTTGTCAGATGTTTTTTCTCATATATGAGAGAAAAATAATAGCATACAAGGCAACCCAAATGAACACATTTGTGTGTTGATATTTTGAGTGATTTATGTGCTTTTCAGACTGCTCAATAATATCATGCATAATTACTAAATCTACTGACAAACAAAACAACTAATATCTTTCTGAGGGAAACAATTTTGTTTTTAAAGATGAATGATGGAGGATAACTGGTGCTTTCATGGTGGCCATAGAGCGCTAAGCAGTTGTTCCTCACCACCTTTATGAAATTGTTGTTAGAATCCAATAAGATGTAAAAATATATTCCAAAAGGTTAAATTAAATTCTATTCAAGGTATATTTAAAAATCACTTGCCTATATTTTCACTTAAAAGCATGGTTATTCCTAAGGAGTGATATAAGCTGAGTTTCTTAGAAACAAAATGATACCAATTTAAAATCCAGTGTAAAGGTGTAATGAAGAGCCACAGGAGTTATGCACTCAACCATTAGGGTTTTTTTTTAATTTTTTTTAATTTTAATTTTTATTGAGGTAACATTGGTTTAAATGATTGTTCATATTTTGGAAATATTTAAATGATTGTTCATATTTTGGAAATATAGTATCTCCCCTCTCAGGTGCTGTTACCATAGGGCACCCAAAGTAAAGCACCCACAGGCCACGAACATATTCTATATTTTGTTCCATCCCTGCTTTCTTTTTTTTTTTTTTTCTTTGAGACTAGGTCTTGCTATTTTTGCCCATGGAACTGCAGGCGAATGTTGCCCAGGGTACCACCACAGACTCAAGCAATCCCCAGCCTCAGCTACCCAGGTAGCTGGGATTACAGGCACACACCACCACACCCAGCTATTTTTTTTTTTTTTTTTGGAACTAGGTCTCGCTATGGGCCCCAGGCGGAACTCCAACCACATTCCCTAGTCACAGCTGCTTCACAGGCTGAAGCTTACAAGCAGGAAACACTGTGCCCAGCCCCCTGCTTTATTCTTACCCTGTCCTCACTCCCCTGAGTGGCCTCAGATCTACAGTCAGCATTCAAATGCTAATATTATGTTTTTGGCTTTATCTGACCCTTTGTTGGGTTTCCCAATAATTTCACATATAAGTATTATCTTTTTCCTTCTGACTTATTTTGTTTAGCATAATTTCTTTTCAGTTATATTCATGTTGCCAGCAAGAGCATATTTTTTGAATAGCTGAATAGTATTCCACTGAGTATATAGTGCTGGAATGCAAATCAAAATTATAATGAGATACTTCACTCCTGTGAGGAGGAGTCACATGAAAAAGGCCAGAATCAATAAGTACTGAATATGGAGTAAAAGGAACTTCTTAACATTGGCCGTGGAAATTTCAATAGATTTAACTCTTATGGAAAAAAAATATAGAGCTTCTCCATAAGATTGAGAAAGGATCTGCCATATTACCTGGAAATTTTACTCATAGATAAAGCTACCTTGAGAATGCAAAAACACTAACTCAAACAGAAATTTGCACTGCCACGCTCAATGCAGCACATTTTACAATTGACAAGCTATTGAGAGAGTTTTTAATTAGAATGAGAAAAAGCAATGTTATTTGTAGAACTAGTCAGTTTTCTGGATTGACAATTCTATGAGAAGGTATATGTTTACAAATCATTGGAGGAGGATTTTAATGAGAAGAAAAAAATCAAGTATTAAGGTTTTGTTCACAAACTGATTTAGAATTATAAACTCCAGATGGCTTACTTTTGTTTCCATGTGGTTCAAGATAATTGAATAAATCCCTTGCAATTGAGGAATGATTTATCCTTGGGTGTTTAAACTCTAAAAACTGAGATTGTCGGGAAATACAATTTGTTTTACACTTTGATGAAAGCTAAGCAGAGAGAAATGTCAGCTCTATCTGATAGCTGCTTTTCCAGATACAAGCAATTAGCTCCATTAGATAAAGATCTGGAATCCCACTGATGTCTTTTTCATTTCTACCACCTGCCCCTCCCACATATGCTAAGGGGACCTCTGTTCTCACTATCTAACTGTGAGGTTTTGCTAACAGCTCTACAGAATGGAGATGCCTTCCAGATAGAGGAGACTTACTCCTCAGAAGAATGTTTTGATTTCACTCCTTGCTGAAACTGTCTTGAATGATGTTGCTCCTTGTCTTCAAGGAAGGAGAGATGAAGTATTAATGATGGTTTTTTTTGGATGCCGATAGAATGGTCTTCAGATGTAGCAGTTGAGCCCCATGGTTTCAATCTCACTACTCTTCAAATTCTTAATTGAGTGAAGGTAGGGGTTATGACCTGTTTCTAGCCAAAAGAATTTGGCAACATAATGAATTACAGTTTCTGGGTCACACTACTCCGTGTATCTGACTTTGTGGACTGACTACCAGTAGAGCAACTTTTATTTTACTGATTAAATACAGACAGCATGTTAAGGAGTATGTGGAGCAAACTATTAAGCTACCCCTGCAAGAAGAACCTGATTTCTAGCAACTAAAGGTGTATGCTAGACACGAGGGAAGACTCTAGATGAAAACAAGCAACAGGCTGGATCCTCAAGCAGTAACAAGGACATGTATTCTAACAATAATAACTGACAATAAAAACTGACTTCAGTGCAGCTTTTCCCCCCTAATCAAGCTTCCAGGTCTGAATATAATCCAATGGATGCCATGATTGCATTCTTCTGAAGCACTGAGCAGAATATCTAGCTAGCCTGCCACACATGGACTCCTGACCCACAGAAACTGTCATCTAGTAAATATGCATTGTTTCAGTTTGTAGCTATTTATTATGCAGCAAGAAAAAGCAAATATAAGGTAGCAGGAGGAATATGAAATGATTATGAGTCAAGTAGTAGAAAAAACAGAAAAGAAACAGCTAAGTCAGGCAATTAAGTGAATGAAACACATAAAGCAGTTCTTTATTATTTACAAAGACCTATCGGTAACTGTGAATGGAATGTGAAGCACCATTGTACAATATAACTTTAAAATGAAATGTCTTTTCAACTTGTCCTGTATTTCTCAGATTTTGTTTCTTCTCTTCTGATGAAACACTTCTGTTGCTTGCTTCTTAAACAGTATCTCTATGTTGCCCATTTCATCTTCACAGCTTTGTTTAGCATCTCTACAGCAACTGGTCTACTGTTACTTTCTTTCCTTACCTACTTGAGCTGCAAGAAAATTTTTTTCTTATAATAACATAAACAGTGAGATTGATATGATAAAGATCTCTTTCATTAAGGGTAAGAGTATAATGGAGTAGATAAAACATTTTTTTTTTTTAAGTAGAAAATCCTAGATGTACTTTCTGGTATCCAGTCAGTCTATCAAACTGTATCTGCCTCATCGATTCACCATCTGTTTCCAAATATCATCCAACAACATGTTTTTCTTTTTTGATCACACCTCTTATTTTCTCACTTTTATTTAAATTCACATGAGCATGATGAAAGTTAACACATTCATGCTCTGAAAACACAGCACACTTGATCATATCTAGGCCACTAATTGCCAACTAATTTGGGCCAGGAGTTTAAGTGGCACAAGGAATATGGTATCTGGATAACCTGATTTCGGTGGCACTGGCGGGGTGGGGACTAACGGGAAATTGGTTGTAAGTAATTATACCCACTGTTACAAATCGCATCTCTTAGGTTTTGGCAGAAAGCTGACATATACTTTGAGTATCTGCCACCATTTCAGCAGCAGACTGTGGGATTTCCTCACTGCTCTCTACCCCTTTGCCCTCTTGGTGTCAAGTGCCTCTCTCACCAAAGTTCTCTATGTCATTAAGTGATTGTGCTCACACGCTCTGCGTCAGTGAACTTCTCACACATATTTGTAGATTCATATAATTTCCATTTTGTACTCTGAAAACAATCAGCCTTTGGAGGTTATATAAAGATTAGGAGAAGCACCGCATAATGATTTGGTGATGTAAGAAGGATGGCAGATAACAGCTGTTATTGCAGTGCTACATTTTAGGATGGTACTCTCAACCATGGACTTATAAAAGCACCTAGAGATGAACTTTTTGTAAGGACAATCAGCTCATAAGAGCAAAGGATTGACAGAACATTATAACTGTGTTCAAAATTCCACTTTATGAAATCCTTAGGTTAAAAGATTTCGTATATGCCACATATGCCTATAGTACAAAATGCTAATTTGGCTATTATCAGATAATATGTTTATTATTATCTGATAATATGTTTAGATACCATAGATAATATGTTTCATGGACCTTAATAACTATGACAAAATTTACTTTTGATTTTCTAAAGTATCTTCAGAATATATTATTTTTACACTGGTCATCTCAAAGAATGATTTAAAACATTACCATCTTTCCACATTAACCAGCATCAGTATTTACAATTGCTAAGTTATGGATACAAATTTAGTGTCAAACAACAGAGGAGTGGGTTAAGAAGATATGTGTACACACTGGAATATTACTCAGCTATAAAAATAAGAAATCTTGACATTTGCCAAAACATGGATGGAAACACAGGGGGTTATGCTAAGTAAAATAAGTCAGAAGAAGAAAGACAAATACAGGATGATTTCATTTATGTGAAGTTCAGAGAAGCAAAGATAAGGAGAGCTAAAAACTACAACAAACTCAGACAACTGACTGCAGAATTAAACCCATAACACAGGGAAGAGAAGGTCCAATGGTCCGCCAATGGAGGATTATTTGTAATTTGGAAATGGGGATGGTGTAGCCAATATGTACCCAAAACACTAAATCACATATTGTTTTTATCTAAAAAAAAAAAAAAAAAAAAAAAAAAAAAAAAAAAAAAAAAAAAAAAAAAAAAAAAAAAAAAAAAAAAAAAAAAAAAAAAAAAAAAAAAAAAAAAAAAAAAAAAAAAAAAAAAAAAAAAAAAAAAAAAAAAAGAGGTACAATTAAAAGCAAACACACAGCAGGAAAAGGATAGAAAGAAGTAAATAGATGATAAAGAAGTTATTTTAATGTAAAATTTCTTGATTTTATAAATGATACGTTCCTATCGTATTACATACAACTTTCACCCATTGAAAATATTTGAAATTTAAATAAATTCTATATAAAACAAAACCAATATGATGTGACAGAATGAAGTTTCATTTACAGGATATACTTGGACCATGTGAAATTAAAAAAAATAAATACATGGGTCACTATTTTCTTGTATCTTCATCCTTGCCCCTTTATTCTGTAAATGGCTTCCTTTAATCACATTAAAAGAAGACTGGTGACAATATTCATAGAATATCTTCTGAAATATCTGGTCTAGGTGACCCAAGACTTTCTTAAATTCCAAGCTAGCAGTAAACAGATGTCAATTTTTCAGTAATACCAGTGGAAAAACAAATTTCCCTAGAAACAAAAACAAAATAAGGAATGATTGTTTTGGCACATAATTTAGGTTATACACTATTTTTTCAAATATAAGGAGCCTAAATATGGAAAATGATGAAACCTGGACCCTCAGCATTACTAAGGAGGGGAGCAAGGCTTCACCAGTTGCATTTTTGAGTCTTAACCTTTGCCCTCTAGCACTCACTCTGCACCTACAACCTCCA
This sequence comes from Uropsilus gracilis, assembly GCA_004024945.1. NCBI lineage: Eukaryota > Metazoa > Chordata > Mammalia > Eulipotyphla > Talpidae > Uropsilus > Uropsilus gracilis. The sequence goes on from PVHY01000067.1 coordinate 13,354, forward strand.
AAGCAACCCAAAGGGTCTGAGGGAATACAATTAGAAAACTATATTGTTGCAGCCATTCCTCTTCTGATGTCATCAGTGACCCTTCTATTCCCTGAAGCTATCCCCAACTATGTGCTTTTCCCTAAAGGAGAATGTGCTAATAGACTTTAATATCATGGTTATGTTTCATCAGAACAGTTTGATTTCTTGCAAACCATTTGTGTATTTCCATCAATTTTGTATTTTATATTAGGTGTTTCATGCTTTCTTTTTGGTACAAAGAGTTCTTAGATCCCACAGAGCTAGTAGTATTAACCTTAATTTATAAGATAACAATATTCTTTTTCAATAGTTATTGTTTTTGTTTGTTTGTTTGTTTTTTGTTTTTTCAGACTAGGTCTCGCTATTTTTGCCCATGGAACCACAGGCTCACGTTGCCCGGGGTACCACAGACTCAAGCAATCCCCAGCCTCAGCTTCCCAGGTAGCTGGGATTACAGGTGCATACCACCATGCCTAGCTATTTTTTTGGAACTAGGTCTTGCTACTACGTGCCCCTGGTGGGACTTAAACTGCAATCCCTGGCCCTGGTTGTGGCTTCCTAGGCTGCCACCTACAGGCATGCGCCCCCATGCCCAGCCCTTTTTCAATAGTTATTTACCTGCCATACTTACGTCATCAGTACACTAAGTTTAGAAGAGATTTTTATTATTTTATGAAGTTACTTTTTGGGAAGAGTACCCAAAGCTAAACTTACAGAAATCCACTGGGAACAATTTTTCACAAGGCTTTTTTCTTCCATTTCAATTATTCTACCATTTCAGGCTATTGAGTAAAGGTATTCATTTAGCAAAGAGATGGCTTGCATTAAATGTTCCATTTTTCCCATTCTATACGTAGACAACAAATGTAAGTTGCATTAGGAGGACCCATTTAGTCACACTTATTTTTCTATAATGACTGACAGAAAGAAGGAACTGAATAAAAGTGTTAAATTTGGAGTTTGGTAACTGTTAGAGATTCTCATCTTTTGGCTGGCATTTTATGAGAAAGAAACACTGTTTACCAATACCATATTGTTCAAGTCTTTCCAAATTACTTCTTGCCTGGAGAGAAAACCTGGGTTTACTGGATGTATTTCCACCTAAATTATGCGTATAGAAAGGCAGTTCTGACTTTGTTTTTCAAGGAAACTGGCTTCCCATTGGAATTACTTAAAATTGGCCAAGTTAGAAAATATAATGATATGCAAAATTCTTTGTTTTGCAATTCCTAACTCTTTCCTTATCTCCTCCTTTATACCTTAAATGTATTTCTCAAAACTTCTGGTAAAAAAAAATTTAATGCAGAAACAATTGGAATTAAATAAAATTATAAAGAGTTTGGGTGGCATTTCTCCCTTTTTTTGTAACAGTAGTTTTACTTATAATATTTGCTTATTTAAAAAAGACATGATGACAAATCAGCTTTTAGAAATCAGTGACACTTTCAAGCATATTTAAATTTAATTCTCAGAAACAGTATTTATATGATACATATATATATATATATATATATATTTTTTTTTTTTTAAGTCCTTGAGGCAGCATTATGATAGGAACAGCCAGGACTCAAACACTTCAGCCTTCTCTTTGCTCCTTATATCCACTAATGCCAGGGGAGTTTTAAGATTCTGGAATTGGGTTCTGGGAGTCACTATATTTTATATAAATGTGTTTCAGAAGGATGTGGAGATAAGCAGTGTTTATTTTCCCAAGGTCACATTCAAATAGTATTTTTTTTGTTTTTAATGAGACTATATTTCCCGGGGTAGTCCAACTCAGGCGATCCCCAGCCTCAGCCTCAAAGGAAGCTGGGGTCACAGGCTCCCGCCACCATGTCGGGCTGCTTTTTTCAAGACCAGGTCTCACTATGTTGCCGGGGTTAGTCTGGAACCCACGAACTCAAGTGATCCCATGCTTCTTACCACCCAGCGCTTGGATTACAGGCGCACACTACCATGCCTGGCTCAAATAGTATTCCTACTAAAGTATCTGTCTTACACAACTGATGAACTATTTGGAAAGTTATTTCTACATAAGACTAAAAGTAGAATTATCTGGCAATAATCATTAAAACTGCTGAGCTGTTACACAGTACAAATGAATGTCATATCTAGAAAGATGGAAGTTTAATCTATCTTCATAGATTCTTAAAATTTTTCATAAAATCTGTAAGACTTATTACATAATCATGTTAGGAATTAAAAAAATATCACAATCTTGTCTGATGAGTTATTTTAATGGTCAGTGAAATCTGTATGCTCTCAGTGATCTACTTAGTAGATATGTCTCAATTTCTGCTTTATTACATTCCATTACCATGTTTTATTCATCTGCCTATTCCTCTCCTGCTCAAAATTTCCATCTGAGAACAGAAAATGCTTTAACTTTTATGAAGGGTTATTCTCCCTCCTACACCAGTTAGCAAGGCTACGAGACTGATTATGTTCTTGACAGACATATTTTTATCCATAATGAGCTAAGACAATATGTATCCTAAATTTACCGTGGCTCCCATAATTGATCAATTAGGAGCATAAAGTAGAGCTGCTCTGCTCATATTTTCACCTGACCTGTTTATGAGTAATCTTAAACTTCTTTCATTTCAGTAGTCAAATTTAATGATCCTTGGTAAATCTGAAGATATTTTGAGATGAATAATCTAGATGAAAAGAGAGCAAGGTGGTTTTAAGTTTAGTTGTTTCTATAAGCATGTCAGCCAACATATTATGGAAGTGTCATCGGACAACTGCAAACCTTTTAATAATATTGGATCCACGTGATTAAATAGTAAAATCTCACTGTAGTTACTGAACAAGAATTTTCATGGTGCCTATATTTCTGGATAATTATAGCTATGTTTTCCACTTTAATACTCAACAGAAAGAGCCAACACTGGTTAAAGGAAAATTTCAGTACCCCTCTGTCATCCCAGTGTGAAGAAGAATAGCAAATAGCAGAGAGAACATAACTGCGAAAAAACCAGAACACATGTTGTCAGAAAATGTCTTCACCATAAAATAGCAAATATCCTCCAACTGAGATTCAGCATTTCAGGTGATGAAGGCGTATTTATCCGCTGAGCAAGAAGCAGACATAGCAATAGAGATGGCAAGAAGCAATATCAGTGTGGGGCATGGTGCAGAGTATCCAGAGCATTCTGGGTATGCTGTGATATATGCTGAGGTCTATTCGTTAGACAGAAGTAATACTACAATGGTGAGGCAATAATAAAGTAGGGTCAAGATGTTATGATGTGGTGGGGTGCTCCACAAAGTACAAGTTTCCAACCCTGAATGGTCAGGCAAATCTTTCCAGAATGGGTGCATTCTAAACTGTTCCTAGTCAGAATGTAATCCATGGATCAGACCATTTTCATCACGGAGAAGCAATTGCAAGAAAATTGCAATTGCATCATCTGGAAATACTAGTTACAAAGTGTTGTGCTACAGCCTGATTCACTGAAACAGATTTGTTTCAACCAGAGCACCAGGTAATTCATAATCATATTAAAGTTTGAGAAACACTGTTCTAGAATACAACTTAGTTGTATTCTGAAGTAGTCGGGTGAATAGGCTTCTAGACAAAGGCAATAATATTGGTCAAAGATGGGAGGTAAAAAGGACTTTTACTGGAAGTGTAAGCGTATGCTGGTTGGAATGAACAGAGGTCAGTTCAATGGGAGAGGTCACCGAAGGAGGCAGGAGATATGTGTAAAGGTGGGGTATGATGGATAGACAATGAAGCAGCAAGGAATAGGACTGTCTACAATATAGTGAGTGAGAGGGTCAGTTTTGCAATTGATAAGATCCCTTTAGCCTTTTAGCACGGATGCAGAGAGAGCAGGCAGGAGGTGGCTGTATATTGAAAGGGAGGAAGGATCATGACTTAAACCAGACAGTATCAATGTGGGTGGAAAGAACTGTACAGATATAAGGAAGAATAATTTGGAAAACCTGAACCACTTGGTGATTAATCAAATATAGAGCCTGAAAGACTGAGTAAAGGAGAGGAAGAAATCACAGATGCTCCCAGATAACTGACTTGGGCATTCTGACTAGTGGGACCAACCTCTGAAAATAAGGATCAAATAGAATAGGAAATTGAAGCCTCCTGTTGAATTTGAGTTTGAAATATCTGTAGTACATAAATGTGATATCTAGCAGCGGCTGAGATATGCGTCTAGAGCTACATGTGAATCATCAACACAGACTTGTTAACAAAGTAAGAGTGGGTTTTATCACTCACGAGCAGAATGTCATTTGAAGGAGCACTGGGAAACAGAAAGAATAGCCCTAAATATATATGTGAAAGGATTAAAAGATGAAAGGAAAATTCATATTATTTCCACAAGCAGAATTAAATGTAAAATTCCTATTGCTAGTGTGACCTGGATAAAAGCAGTATCTAATAAGTGGTAGGTAGAATAGAAAAGAGAACAGGGGATGAGAGGTGTGTAAAACAGTGAGGATAATGAATAGTTAACCTGACTATTAATGGAGAAGGATAAAAGGATGTTTTCAAGTAGTCTCATATTTAAATGTTGCCAACAATGCACTTGGTGGGGCCCAGCCAGGTTGTTTGTTCTGTTTTATTTTAAGCTTTTTTTTTTTTTTTTTACTAGAATGGGAAGACAGCCACCTTCTTCATAAAATTCTGCTTAATGAGGCTTATTTCTTATTGAGTTTGTTCATATTCTACAAATATCATAAGTGGGAAATTGTGAGAAGGATAATCATTAACCTGATGAGCATTTAGTTATAGGGCCAAGAACAGATGGAGCCAATGGGAACTGTGGACATTCTTTCCAAACTTAGAATAGCCAGACTGCAGTCTGATGAGATGGCATTTTTACTCCCTGAGTCTTATTAAGCCTTTGTTTTGCATAACAAATATCTTTAACACATTGCAGTCATCATCTATCTGTGAGATGATCATCTATAGAAATAATCTGAGGTGCTAACATTATTGTCAGACAATTAAGCACAAACCCAGGTAGACTAATATTTAATTTAATGAGGCAAACATTTGAATTAAGAACTTGTGAGATGAATGGCATTGAGAAATGTCAAGAGTGAAGAATACTGTCATGAATAAGATGCTACACAAACATCAAAGTGAACCTTTGTAAAAATGCAAGCCTTATTATAAAAGGAGAATTAGATGGATGAAGAATGAAATTGCTGAGAACCAGAACTGAAATCAGACATCCACAGGGCTGTAAGGGGCAGGAAGGAAGAACTTCCCACTGACCAAGGAGAATGGTCAGCCATGCAGTTCTTTTTATCCCTGTGCTGGCGCTGTCTTGAGCTCAGAGAGCAGATCACTACCACCCACTCAGGCACAAGCACATGTTCTTGACTGAGTTCTTTATTTCACGGCAATAATTGCAAGGAAAGGGGAAATTATTCCTATGCAGCAAAGGTGGAGACTGAGCTAATTGTATAAGCACATACTGCAAGTGACACAGCCATCATGTGGGCAAGCAGGGACTGAAAATAAAGAGTGGCAGATGTTCAGTTTGATTACAAGAAAATCTACCTCCCAAGAAATCATTTGGTGCTTATTTTCAGATATATAGTTTGTTTGCATTTAAATATAATCTTTCACACTCAAAGCCCATTGCTCTAACCTCACCTCAGTGGACTTCTCATCTGCTCATCCTGCTTTGGCTTTGGAAGAAGTCCTTCCTCTTCTTCTAACATGCAGTCCATTTGGGTCTTAACTTTTACATTTCTTTTGAAGAACTCACTTTGCATGGGTTACAATCTCACTTCATTCAAGTATCTATTCTATCTTCCAGTACTGGGAGGGGTGGCCACTCTATCTCATATACTAAAACAGCAGTCTTGCTTTGCATATGCATGCATGCACACATAGACATACAATTCATCACTTGGCCCTGTCTGGGGTTACTTTAAGGCATTTTCCTACTGAAATTATCAATAATTAAAAATCTTTATTGATTGGCATCTTCTCCACTGCAGGTGGGCCTAATTCCACCCTAATTTGGCCTAATTCCACCCCCCTAACCCTCCCCTCCCACCGTTTCCAGTGCTTAGCCTAATGCTCAGCACGTGAAATGCACTTGATAATGTTGGTTGAATAAACTGCTCTTGTTCATATCCATATTTTTCAGGAAGTATTTGGAAAAAGAAGTCCTGTCAGAAAGCATTCCCCTGAAAGTCAGCACGACAGTGGGAAAAGGGTACAGTTTGGTATTAGACACACTTCAACTTGGGCCGTCCAGAAGAAAAAAGCCATCCTTATCTCAGTGTGATATTAGGCTACTTAGTTCTCTGAACTTGTATTGCTGTTCTCTTTGTAGACATGTAAGTCACTATGACAATACCTATTTTTCAGTTTCAGTGAAGATCAAAGATATTTTCATGGCAGTCCTAGCATTCTGTCTGTCTCTGCAAGTTCCTCTGTCACAGGGTGCAGACCTAGATCAGGGCATTGACCTCATTCTGAATTCAAGTGACAAATATCAATTCAGTAAGGCAAACTTTGGATTGAAACAAAAGCTTATGCTCATGATAGGAATACAATCCAGTGGTATTTGGAATGATGCCTGCTTAACATTTGGCAGTACCAAGGCTTTGTTAAATCCTGCATTTTAGAAACTTGCACATTTTGAGCAGTTAGCTTCCTACTGGATTGAAAATGTCCATTTGTAATTGTAAACACAGTTTCTCAATTTTCTATTCTCCATAGCTTAAGGCATATTTAAAAATTATAATTGTTCTAAATACTGAGAGGGATGATAAAGTAATCAAGAAACTCCAAATCCTTCTAGATATTATTTAATCTTTTTTTCCTGACTGAAAAAGCCAAACTTATTACCCTACAAATGGCTTTCATTTTACATGACTCTAACTGAATATATAAAATCTATTAGGTACATTTCCATTTATATGAAGATTTTACTGTGTTCAGATAAAACATGCACTTCCAATCTTGCTTGAGTTTCCTCCTAATTAAAGAACATATGGCCTGCAGATTTACAGAATTAAAAAAATGTTTTAAATTGTTTTACAAATATAATTTCTAAATAATAAGAAAATTGCTCTTTGCTTCCAAGGAAGAATTTATTCCCTTGTGCTTGCTTTATTTTTAGTAAGGGAAACTAATATAGTGCATGTTCCATTTTTAAATTTCTCATATACAAGTTTAGTATATATTAAGGCAAATTCAAAATTCAATTTTGAACCTCTAATATAAAAAAAAAGGAGGGGTATCATTTGTTACAAAACTGCCATTATGTTTGGAAATTATATTTGGAAATAATATTTTTAATTCTTTAAAATTAAGACTGAAACTACTGAAATTTTTAAACAGGTTTTGGGAACAGTACACTGTCAAGAATAAGGATTCTTCTGTGATTGTTATGTTAAATGAAGAAATGTAGAGGAATATGAGATAAAAAAACTTTTAGTTTTCATTCATCCTTTTATTTACTGAACATGTATCTGCTCAGTGCCAACCATATGGTAAGTATGATTTTGGAGGCTGTAATACAATGAAAAAAGAAGAATTTGGGATGTGCAAGTAGATATTATTATTCAAGCTAAAAGCACATGCTTATTCCAAGATGAATGATGTGAGATACATAAATAAAGCTCTCAGAATTTGAAACATTTTGTACATCTAACCCATTTTTCAGGGCTTGGTTGACAAGTTGAATTAACAAAATGTCAAAGTACTTAATCCATTAATTAATGCTTACTAAATAACAGATGAGTAGGAAACTATTGTTTTTCTTTCTTAGTTTTCCATTTTTATTAGGACATGGTAGAGTTTAGAATAAACCAAACCAGTTTCTCTTTTAAAACTTCAAAATTAGGGACCCAAACAATTCTACAAATCCTGTAAACCTATTCCAGCTGATACTATTTTATCTAGTTTAAAAACAAAACAAAACAAAACAAAAACAAAAACTCTTCACTCCATTATGTTCTACAGTGTTTTTCAATGTGTTATTTTCACTTCTCTTTGGAGAGCATGTAACTGCCATTTAATTGTCTGAAACTGCTAAGTCACTTTTAAACATTTGTTTACACACAAATGTTTACTCACACTTGTGACTAAAAAAAAAAAAAATACAACTTCCCTACTGAAATGGAACGTGAAATTTGTTACTTTAATTAGGAGTCTAAAAGAAAGGAAAATGAAAGAAAAGGGAAGAAACTAGTTAACTAAGTGGTACCTAAGGAAATTACATTTTTCTACCCATGGCCCAGTTCACCATGGGTCCTGGATAACTGAAGAAGAGACAAGGAGCCTTGGATAACCAATAATACAAGGAATTGATGTGAATGGCATTTTGACTATTAAGATGATTTGCAAGTAAAAGTAGAAAGAGGTTGGACAGAATACACAGTGATCTCTATGCTGCATAACAGTTTTGTAGATTTGCTTCTCCTGTTACTAAATAAACTATTACCAAATAAGTTATTCTCTTAATAGCACTTTGATGAGGTAAGGAGTAATTTTAGTATGTGGAACACTTGAGACCTAACAAGATGTAGCTGATGACTTGCTTGTAAACATGGTTGTCTGGGAAGTCGAAGATAGAGGGTATAAGTGAAACAATGTGGATTCTGAAAGGAAATATGTAAGTTAAAAAAAAAGTAGTTTTATAACACTATGGTTGTTAGCGATTGATAAATGATAGAAGTCATCTAGTCCAAAGGGGAAAGGAGGTAGATTATTACTTACTGGATGGCATTCTTTGGACTGAAATGCTAGCATCAGTCTGATTCTTAGTCCAATTTTTCAGACACAGATATAGCCTTTCATTCTAGAATGTATTAGTATATTTCTAGTGGAGGTCATTTCTACCTTCCCAAAGATTGCCAATAAGAACTTGATATTAATAAAATGAAAATACTGAATTCCACAATGGATATTATAAAAAGAAAAAAAATAGTTTTAATGCAAAAATGCCTATTTTCATAACAAAAACTTAATACTGTACAGGGAAAGTGACTTGACTGTGCTGGGACATATCAGAACATTACGGTGAGAAATACCTCAGGAGTACATAGATGGAAACATATTGGAATGAAAGGAGGAAAATAAGATTTTCAACAACACTAAGAACTCATGGAACTTAAGAAATGAATGAGGCTGCAGAGTCACTAAGAAGTGAAGATTTATAGAATAGCAGACTCTCTTGAAGTAGTAGGTGTTAAAAGTGTGGTAATAGCCCTGCGATTTACAGATGTTCTAGAGAACCACAATTTTTCCTAAAGCTTTGTCATCACGTAAATCTGTTTATTACCAAGTGTGTTATAGTTCTTAGACTAAGTTTGTTCTAAATGGTGTGTAATCAGATTTCTAGTCAAAGATAAAGCTGAAGTCAAATTTCATCATAAGTCTAGTTTATTTCCATGGATTCTAAAAACCTTGGCTAGTTCTAATAGCTCATCTCACTACTTTCTGCTCTTCAGCTAGAGTCATATAGTAATCTCAGGGGTATGAAGTGTGTGAAAGTTAATGTTCTGAATTTATATTCCCTATGGTTTTTCATATTTGATGGGTGCTTTAATTCATATAGTTCAAGAAACAGCAGTTGCATATAAAGGCTTCATGTTAAGCGATAATAGAGAATAACAATGATTTGGATGGTTTTAAACCCTAAAATTATATTTCAAAGGTCTTAAGTTATTTATCCATCCAGCTGATTTAAAAAACAAAACAAAACAAAACTGAAAATCAACCTAAAATTTTTATACTTGCTAATAGGGACTAAGACTAAAACTGAAGTCCCTTGAATTCTGATCCTTATTAGTTTATTCTTTATCTCACTCGGAAAAAAATTCAAAACATTTAAAGTTTAATATTTTGAAGGAGGGTAAATAAGCTTAGGTATCCTTGGCTTAAAGAATGTTAGACATACAGGATACTGTGGGGGTTTAAAATACTATTTTGGAACAAAGATAAATTAAAAGAAGCCAGAAGAGCACTGAGGATGCCATTAACTGTGGAGGCCTGGAAGTATAGTGTTTGCTGTCCTCACAGGTAATCATCTGCTGTTTGGATGCTACACTTCTAGAAAAATAAGCAACTGCTGCTACAGAAACCGAAGTCTCAGTCAAGGTGAGCAGTGGTTGCAATGAGAATCAGCAACTGGAGTTCCGATACTATCTTAAATAACTCTCATCTTCAAAAGGTCAAATTTAATCCTCCCCAGAACACTGTCAAGGAGCAAACATACTGTCTCAAAAAAAAAAAAAAAAAAAAATACAGCTTCTGAGGAAATGCTATCTCAATGAGAATAATATGGCTATCTAGAGTCAAAATTTGTGTGGAAGAATGATGGAGTTCTTTAAATACAAAAAAAATATTCTTTCTACACATTCTCTTGTCACTCACATTTCCTTAGAATTATTTGAAACTTATCTTCCCAGGAATAGGAGCCATTTTGTGAGCCACATGAATGAGTGTGGGGATGACATTGGAAGGTCACTGTTTGTGGGAAACCTAGGCTTGCTAGTTAATAGCTGTTTAACCTTGGGCCTGATTCTGATTATTAACAATTATACTTGTTTTTGTTTTATTTTGGTTTCGAGACTAGGTCTCACTATTTTTGCCTGGGGTACCACAGACTCAAGCAATCCCCAGCCTCAGCTTCCCAGGTAGCTGGGATTACGGGTGTGCACCACCATGCCCAGATGTTTTTTTGTTTGTTTGTTTTGTTTTGTTTTGTTTTTGGAACTAGGTCTCACTATGTTGCCCCAACTGGGACTCCAACCGCAATCCCTAGCCCCACCGCTTCATAGGCTGAAGCTTACAGGTACAAGTCACTGTGCCCGGCTTTTATTCTTAACAATTATATATTACAGCTTTTTCATAAACAAAATGTGAAGACAAGTGAGGCTAATATCTATCTAGGGTTTTTATGAGGATCACTGTAGAAAGTGTTCAATAAATCTTCTCCCTATTGGTGTTCTTACTCTCAAGTTTTCCTATTTTATAGTCAACCTAATTCTGTTGTCCAGATTTAAAATTCTCCTTGTAAAATCTAAGTTGCTGTCCCAATAGAAAGTTTTTGTTATTTTTATAAATGGCGATATGTCAGGCTGTTATGTAGGCTGGTGCTACTGATGAGTCAGTTTATCCTTCCATTTGCTATTCAGTAAAATATATAAAGATTCAGTAAGTACAATTATTATTTTTATTCACTTTAAAGAAATTTTCATTTTCTAAATGTGTAAGCAATGCTCTGCGATTTTAGCAGAATCAAAATATTCTGAATTTCTTTTAAGGAATCTGGGAAATAGCACTCAGAGGTAGTTATATTTATTCTTGTGAAAACTGTGTGAGGATCAAAATCATTTTTAAATTCATGGCTTATCTTAACAGTTTTAGAATAGAACACATTGTGGCATCCCAGTGCAAATTTTCAGGTTTTTAAAATTTGTATTTTTAAATAAATGTGTAACACATGCAGGGAACATTCATTGGACAGGAAACAAATCATGAAGCATGACTTGGGAAAAATGACAGCATGCATTCATTGGGCAATATGACATGATTATAAATAGTATAATGTGAATTCATTCTGCTGTTTTCAGTGCTACTTACTCTGACATCTGTTAGCATTGATCACAACTAGTATCACTTCTAAAAACTCCAAATGAACAAATAATACATTTACAGAAAGATTTGTTTTATTATGAGACATCATGGATGCTCACTTTTTTTTGACCATCATATGAAAAGTTGTTTGAGGAAAACTCATTGACTTGCACACTTATTTGCACAATTAAGATACATTTACATTTACTTTGTATATGCTACTATATCAGTTCTTCTCTCTGAAGTCTGCTTACCCAAATCCATGGTCACATTTTTTTTTCTGTGAGTCTTTGTCCAATGGTTGTCTAAAGTTGGCAGTAGGTAACTGACATATGGTATTTTGCATTGTTCTGCATTTTTCTAAGAAAAAAAATCTGTTTCTATATATGATATTTTTGTACAATTTTGTCTCAACACAGTGTGAAAATCTGACATCTCTGGAACCATTTTAAAATAGGCCTGGAGTAAGCTAGGGAGAAAAACAATTCTTGCTGTCCCCTTTGGTTCAGACTAAATCTGTGAGTCTGACCAGCCTGCCAACATTCCAGGAAGCAGAAAGAAGAAAAATAACCAGTTTTCAAGGACTGATAAAAGTGAATTTTATTTTTCACCTTGTGATCCCTTCATCTGATCATTCCCTCAAAACCATTAACTTGTCTTTCTTTTTCTTGCTATAAGAACACTGCCCCTACCACACATACTTCCCTCCTGGGGATACACAATTCTCTTCCATTCCTAAATAAGTGCATTTTGACTTATCACTAATCCTACTAGCTTCTTATTAAAGGTTAATGACAATGTCTGCTTTTTTAGGCAAATCATTGATGAGAATCATGAAAAGCTGATGGTTAAAGAACCTTTATTACATTTTAACTTATTTGCCCTTGTAGAAAGGGGGGAGTGTTTTGGTTCATGTAATCTCTCCAGGTTTAAAACATTGAGAGAGTAGAACACTCTGAAGGAAATGCTCCATCTCCCCACAGTTGTCCCAACTCACATTTACCAACACCCTCAATCCTGCAACACTCTCAAGAATCATAAAGTGCCATTGGCAACAGGTACCTTTACTTCTTATGGTATGCTCATTTATCAGCTAGAGTAACAGCAAGTTCATAGAAACTGGTGAAATCTATGAAGTTATTTTTTCTTCATTAGTATTAGAAAATCTGGAATTGCCAAACCCAAAATTCCCAAAAAGGCAAAGAGAAACTGGCTTTGAAGCTGCTTGTATTTATACTGCAAACATGTATTCCTCTATTGCATGTAAAAGAGGAGAGAGTACCACAGGGAGAACCAATGCACCTTAATTGGGGCTGTTCAGTAATTACATATGAAGGGCTGAATATGCAAGACCTATTTTCACCTTTCCTAGGAACATGAATTTGAACAAGAAGTCCAAAATGGGCTAATATTCAGGTTCTAGTTGACTGCTTGCTTCTACTCAAATCATTAGAAACTGTGCCCCAATTTAGTTTTAGGTTTCGGCTAAGACTTTCCTGGTTGGATCTGTGGCTGCCTCTCTACCAGTTCTGCAAAAGTGTTCTGAAATCAGAGGGCTGATGGCCATATTGTTGTGCAGAATGCCCCAAATAAAGGTCCTTTGTGAAGATGCACAGTGAACATTAGTGCATTAAAACACAGATTTAGTTTTGTGCAATAAAGTACTTTCTTTTCTTATCTCATGTAATTCTGCTGTGCAAGCAAGCACAGGGTAGGTTCACTGTTTATTTGGGCAGATGAATGAAGAGAGGCTGGGAGTCCTTGGATTTTACTGGCCTTTTAATGCTGAACGAGACACACAGGCACAGCAGGCAGGGAAACAGACAGCTTGACCCTTCTCTCTCATCAAATTGATGATGCCCTTTAATACTTTGCCCCTTAGCACAGATGTCTGTATTTACACATGCACAAGCCCCTCTGGGCCCAGGTGCCCATAATCAAGGGAGGAGTGCAAGACTACATACACTGGCCATGAGGATAGTGGTGAGAGGATGTGAAAAGTTTGATTTTTAACTCATTTACCCTGCAAATTGTCCCGGCATCAGTCTTCTAAAGATATACTTTGGCAAATGTTGTTTTACTACATAAGCTACACCTTTTACTACGCAGATATAGAGAGGCATTGCTTGAATACCTAAAATTGAGTTTACCCTTATCTTAGCCTTACATTCAGTAACAATTGCTTTAATAATTTAGGATACTTGGATGGATTGGAATGATTCAAATTTATATTCACCCAAGGAAATGTGGATTAAGAAGATTGCTTTCTTATGGGCCATTTCTCCAGAGATAGTTGCTTGAATTAAGGAATAAAATGTCAGGTCAAACTCATTTCTTATTATAATCTAGCAATCTAACTGGCAGCTGTTGAGATAAATCCAGAAGGGGCTACATTTACAAAGGAACAGGTTTATTGACTACTTAATCATTAATCCTTTGCATCTCTTCAACTTTTAAAGGAATGACTTTAAAGGAATGACTAAAGTGGTGATTCTTTTTTAAATGAAACATTTGACCCTCAATATGGCAAACTTTACAATACAATTTAATAAGCTGGTTACACACACATCGTTTATCATCATCTGTTAGTTTATAACATAAATCATAAAAATAAATATTCTTTCTCAGAACATATTAGAGAAAACCTTTGTAATTCACCTTTATATATACTTACTAAAAGAAAAAGCTACCTAAGTACACCACTCCAAATATCTGACATATATAACATACACAACCTAATGGACAAGTTTCAATATTTAGAACGCAGAAATAAATTTTTCTTTTTAAAAACTAAGTAAATTGGGGAGAGACGATATCAAATAGAAAAGAAATGCTTTGATGTTCAAGATAGAAATTTGAAAACACAAGTGACTTTTTAAAATGACTGACAAATGCATCTTTGTATTCTAAGACCTTGTACATTGAGCAAATTATTTGTTTTTGATATCATGCAGTTATACATGAAATAGGATATAAACATTTGCAAATTTTTTAATTTATTTTTTTTTAAATTTTAGTTTTGGATTTTTTACAATACATGATTGTATAATTTGCTGATGCCCATGGGAACACCCCACCCCACCACACCCCCTCTGGTCACTTCACCTCCTTTCTTTTTGTTGTTTGTCCATGTTTAGCCCTTTAGTCTTTTTTTTTTTTTTTTTTTTTTTTTTTTTTTTTTTTTTTTTTTTTTTTTTTTTTTTTTTTTTTTTTTTTTTTTTTTTTTTTTTTTTTTTTTTTTTCATTTCTGGATCTATTTCCTCATCCTTGGTGAGAGTGTGATTTCTTGGGACTTGATAGAGCTTGCCGTTTGTCTTTCATGTAGTGCTTTTGCTTTGTAGGCCTTTGGCTTGTATGATTGTTTCTTGTTTCTTGGTGGATCTCATCTCCCTTGTTTTCTGCAACATTTCGTTGCTCTTTCACGTTGTGTTTCTTTCGGGTATTTGGCTTTGGGGCATGATTCCCAGCGGTATGTTTTGGTAGAGCAGTTCCTCCATGGGGACAGCCATTAGCTGATGGTAGGTCTCCTGGTCTCCTCCTTTGGGGCTTTGCTGTGCGGTTACTGCCATTCGGTAAGCCTCTTCCCAAAGAGGGTGTGCAGTGCCCTTATTGACAGCATCTCTGTGCCAAGTTTTTGTTCACAGCTCCTCAGTGACATTGTAGGCACAGTTATTTTGTTTGCTCTCACAGTTCAGTGCTGGGTGGTTCTTGCCTTGTTCTTTTTGAGTCACGCCCGGGTGGCATACATTTAAGGGTCTTTCTTCCTGTACCTTACCTATATGGTTTCTGTGGCTGAAAATTTGCCTAGAGGTACTTATTCCTGATTAGGGATCTCTGGAGTGAAGACAAACCCAGAGGGGTCTGTGGCGAACCCACCCTGACCCTTCTTCTTCACAGGGCTCAAATTGTGGTGGAGTTCGGTGGCAGCTCCATTCCACCCGACCTCAAGAGGCGAGTGAAGCTGGTGCATGACTTTGTGGTGCGGTCAGTCTGGGAAAGTCCCGGGCTCAATCCCACTCTTACCCTGCCCCCACCACAAGACAGGCATCCATCGATGAGCACCAGGCATAGTGGCCACTTGTTGTGGCTGCGGTAGGTGCGGGCCCTCAGGGTCCCACATGGCATCTGCTTGCTTAAATTTTAATTTTACATGATTTTAACAATAAATTGGTACTGGAGAGGACAAATTTAGTCGAAAAACTTGTAATGTTTAGGCTGGGCACGGTGGCCTTTAATCCTTTAATCCTAACCTTGAGAGGCAGAGGCTGCGAATAACTTGGGTCAATGGGTTCGAGACTACCCTGGGGCAACATAGTAAGGCCTAGACTAAAAAAATAGCCAAGCGTGGTGGCACACTCCTGTAATCCCAGTAACCTGGGAGGCTGAGGTTAGGGATCACTTGAGTCCATGGGTTCGGGACTATCCTGGTCAATATAGTGAGATTAGTCTCTAAAAAAAACAAAAAAGCACTTATTGTCCATTGGATACTATGCAATATTCTGGTATAAATATTTCTATTGATTTGACAATCCCAACGCTGCATGAAAAGTTTAAGTGTAGGGTGTTTGCCTACTTATTTCTCTCTACCTCTGTGATAACATTCTTAATGTAAATGCAAAAATTACATTTAACTACTTAGATTATATTCAGATTGAAGGTGAAGAGTTGTGTTCTTTACAAGAAATAGTTGGATGTCAGGTTCCTATTAATCTGTCTCATTAAATCTTCTGAAAACTTATATTCTCTGGACCCAATTACTAACTCTGCAGACATAGGACATAATGACAAGCTTCCCATTATCAACTAAAAAAAAATCCCTCAAATTTATTTTGATATTGAAATCATTTGCAGGATTACAGTTCAAATGACACAATAGCACTGCTCAATTTAACCTTACATCTTTCTGTAAAGCTGAAACGCAGTTTAAGTTTGAATAATTAATTTTAATGTTTTCATTTATATGTGGTCTATTAAAATTTTACTTGCTCTGAGCCATTAATGATGGACAATAACCTAATTTCTAGGATTTAGAGATTATTTCTGCACATATTAGCCTTGATGTTTATATCAGGCAAACCTTCTCACAGGCAATGCAAAATTTGTAACTATACTTCACAAATCCTAATTGGCCTGATTTAGGCATGCTATAACTAAGCAGGCCCTTCATGGTATACTATTCTCAGAGATATTGTAGCTATTTCCTGAAAATATCCTTTGTTAATTAATTTTCAGTCACTTTTGAGTACAATATATTCGTTTGATATTACTCCTAATAGCCTACTTAATATCAAACTTATTTAGCACAGCCAAGAAAAATGCCTTTATAAACTTCCCTTAGCATCAAGGATTTCATTTACACTTCCTTCTGACTAATAATGGCTCCAGCTTTCAATAATACTTCCATTCATTTAATGACTATGTGCTGACCACTTACTATATATAAGACCCATCACCAGGCAGTGGTCAGAATATAGCAGTTTAAGACCAGAACCTAGTAATCTACTCTACAGTGAGGATGATGTGATTTAAGGCCACATGGTGAAACCTGGCATAGAAGGAAAGGAAACTGAGCAGGAGAATCTCTGGGTTTCAATCATCGACCTGTTAGCCTTCTACTTGTATAATGCTTTTAATTCTAAGCACAAAAATTCAACCCTAATTTAGGTTTAAATATTTAGTGTACTATATTATGTCCTGTCATGGGAACTCTTAAAATAGGGTAGCTTTGGGGATAGTTAACTCAGGCATTTGTTAGTATCAAGTTCTTTATATATTTTTTTTCATTCCACCAACGTCAGGATATTAATTTTACCCTGGCAAATCACTTCCTTTCTTATATCCAAGATGGCTATGACAATTTCAAGCATCCTATGCCAACACATCATTCAATGTTTAGTATTCAACAAAATCACATTTAATCAAAAGAACTGCCTCTTCCTTTGTAATTATACACACAAGTGGGTTTTTGCTACTACAAGTTTGCTATGTGACTTAGATGAAGATGATGTTCTGGATTGCAAATTTGTCAATTCTTGAATTTAAAATCCTTCAATGGTTCTTAAATCTCATCTTGGGAAATTCAATGAGTTATACTGGAATGAACAATATGATTTAGAATCAGACATGTAAGTTTGAATTTTGATTCCATATAATAGTCAAATGATCTTGAGGAAGTTATTTAACCTGTACCTCAGTTTCAAAAAACTTTCCTCATAAGATTATTCTGAAAATTAGACAGAATTGTACATACAAAGGTCTATTGGTACACTACATAAAAGATATTGGTCAAATACATATTATATAAGAAAATCATGATTGAAAGAAACAATACACATTTCAAAGTATTAGGGGAAAAATTTGATTGGGTATTTCTTTAGTCTTATGTGGCTAAATACCACCAGCTCCTAATAAATAAACATTGAAGTTAGTATCAGGATAGATGTTATTGTTTTAAAAACACAATCCTTTGATTTAAATATAGTATAATTAGCTTTTGTGAGTCTTGACTCATGACAAAGTGAAGTCATACAGTAAGAAGTTTCTTTGGCCTCTTAATTCAAGTAATGTGTTCTGAAAAAAGCTGTCACACATAAGTACATTAAGTTTGCGCTATATTCTTGGATCAGTGTTTGATCATGCAGATGTATTATTGGTCATAGCATCTGATGACTGATAGAGAGTTGACAAAATCTTTGGTCACCATTGGAAGGAAAGCATTAGGATTGAGAGAATTTGGGGACATAAATGGAGTGAGGTTTGTCTTCTGATAATGGGAGAAAAACATGTAAGACAAGATATATCTTTTCTTTATTTTTTAAGAATTAAAAAAATTTTGTGGGAAGAAAACAAGTTACACAGATATACATATTATAATACCATAATTACAAAATTATAACCATGCAAAATAATGTATTATTTACTGATGTGTGATTTAAGAGTTTCAAATACCACTGAAATGGCAAACATCAAATCCAGTGTACTAATTATTATTTCTGGGACTGTATAATGGGGAATAGGATAGAAGAGATATCCACAGAGAATGTCAACTATCTCTATGATGGTTGTTCTTTTTTTTTAATTTAAATTTTTAAAAATTTGCATATATGTGTGTTATTTATATTTATATTACATTGTTGAATTATTGTGTACCCAGGGGCTTTCCCACTTCACAAGCACCTATTAACCATCCTGATCTTTTGTGCTCTTCACCTCTCCTGCCTTTTCCCCCCTCCTCCTCTTTTTTAGAATTAGCAGAGACTTAGACTTTTTGTAGACAAAGAGGAAGTTAAATGAGAGACTCAGTTTGGTACAGATCAATGTTTTGTATTTAATCTTAAAATTATTCAGGAACTGAGTGAATATATGGATGTATATTGCTTATTTTTAGTGAATTTATCGGCATTGAATTCTAAGCATAGATTTGTATGTATTTTATGAAAAATAATAGAAATCAAAGCAAGAATTAAAAGGCTGCTTTAATACTTTTACCAGAAGAGCATATTTAATGTTCCATGATAATGGTGATCTACAATCACAGGTATGTGAGAATTGCTTTGATATCTTGTAGTTAGTTGGACTAGGGAAAAAAATCTAAAATTTTACATTAAAGTATACTAACAGCATGTAATATCTTCTTTCATATATTTTATGTAAGAATGTGATCTATTCCAACAGTATGATAATCCAAGAATAAGAAAATCTTCCCTAGCTCTAGGTTACAGCAAGAGAGGTGGGGGTATCCTCACAGGATACCCATCTCATTTCATAATAATTAGAACATTAATGAAATGTGCTTAACTTGGGGACCACATTTTCAAAGAAACTGTACGCAGAGAAAGATAAACATGTTTGCTAGGGTTAATATACTCTACAGTATAATTGCTGGAGAGTGGCTACACATTCTTTTTTTTTAATAATAATAATATAAATATTTGAATATTCCAGCAGTGGACATAGTCCCTGTAACTGGAATTATCTAGGCACAGACTGAAGGCCCATAAAACTATACAGGTTATGTTGGAAGAACTCAAAGAAGTCTGATTCATCACATCAGATGTTTGATCAGAATGATGTTAAACTCCCTTTATTAATCTAGAAAGCAATTATTAGTAAAAAAATTGATGCAGTGACAATTGATTAATAATATAAAAATCTTTGTTTTTACTGTGTTTAAGGATTTTTAAAAGTTTATGTATAATATACTTTATAATTAAATAATTTGCATATCTAAATAAAAACAAGTAATAGTTTTCTAAAAATTACTTGTTTCTCAGAAAGTTCAAAACACTTATCTAATTTTTTTTTACTTTCAACCTTGTATTTGACAAGCATTAAAAATGAGGTTAAATATCTTTCCTTAAGGAATAGATGCAGCATGAGTTCTAAAAATATATCTAAGCAGAGTGATTTCCCAAGAGAAAACTAAGATATGATAAATAGCACAAGAGCATGTATATTAGATTTTTGTTTATTCTCAGGTCTGCATTTATATATTCATAAGATAGAAAGATTTAAAGCATATTAATTAAAACATACATATTGATGGACCTGACAGATTATATGGCAATGTTATGGAATTGCAGCTTTTGGGATTTAGTTTTACCACTAACTAGGCAGCAATTACACTCCTTTGCAGGTTATCTTCATAAAGGACACTGATTCTGATTCCCTATTAGCAGAACCACAGGGGTCACAACCTCGGAGTATTACCCAGGGTCTCCAGCCACAGCATCCTTCATCTCAAACCCATGTCTTCCTATGAGCTTCTCTCACAACCTCAACCACATTTCTGACAGTTCCAGATCTTGCCACTTCCGTAAACTGTTACAGATGAACTAGATACAGGAATTATGTTAGTCATTAGTGTTGCCACACCAAAGTACGGCATTCTAGGCTGTTTTGACAATGGATTATTTACTTTCTCACAGTCCCCGAAGGCTAGCAGTCTGAGATCAAGGTATCAGCAGGCTGATTTCTTCTCAAAGCTCCATCCCTAGATTGTAGATGGCTTTCTGTTATCATCTGATTTTCCCTATGTGTCTTAGTAAAATCCTCTTTTAAAAGGACATCAGTTGTATTTGATGGGCTTGCCTATATTACCTCACATCATCTTACTTATCTCTTTTAGAACTTTTCTTCACATAGTGATATTTTAAGTAATGATAACTTAGGATCTGAACATAAGAGTTTTGGGGTACACAGTTCAGCCCATAACACTAACTTCACAGACTGAGTTGATTTTTTTTGGAAAGACTTAGGTGTTTGATACATTTTTATAAGTTTTGATTAAATGTATTTGCATTAAGGAATTTTCTTAAATTAGAAAAGATAACTGGGAAAATAATTTTTACTTTTAGTGAACTGTAATTTCAAGCAAAAGTCTAGCTATTGTTTTATTGGATGATGTAATTAGACCCATTATAAATACTACCAAACTATCACTAACTAAAGATAGCACAGTATTTAAAAACTCAATATAGTACAGATTATTTCAATTATTAATTCAGATTTTCTGGATTTATTAGCACAAACCTTGCTGAAGTTTGTTGAGGTCCCATCCACCACAGTAAAAAGCAGCATACAGTATTTAAAAGACATATTTAGTCTTTATATATTGAAAACTCAACATTGATTTTTCCTATAAAAATTCTTCTCAGAAAAGAATTCACAAGATTGTATGTACTTCCTCCTATTTAATTAAAAATAAAGTTTTATCTCAAATGGATTAAAACAAATACTGCTTAATTAAGACAAAAACCTTTAAGAGGATAGCTGTAATGAGATCAATTAACATTCTGTTTCATATTGAAAACAATTAGAAAGGAAATTTTTGTAATCCACTGGCATAACCTTTAAAATACTCTTATCCTTTACAATATTCCTTTATATTTCCCTAAAATTGCAAACAGTGAAACAGAATTTTTTAATTAAGTTTAACATTACTGCTTGCCTAAAAAAATTATTTTTCCATAAACTAAAACCAATCAATACTGTTTGGCAACTGGTATTCCTGGAGAATTTTGTAAGGAAAATATGTTTCTATGTTTGAAAAAAGAAGATGCAAACGTTAGATTAGGGAACTGCAATAAGGAATTTTGGGTCCACACGTTTCTTTGTAAAAACTAAAACTTTTCACACAGGGTTTTTGAAATATTTGTTTTAAATTTCTAATTTACACAGTGTGTGTAGACACAAAATTTCATTGATGCTAATAATAACTGGAAATAAAAGCTTTATTTTCAAGCACTCAATGAAATAGGCAGAAAAGTTTCAAGAAACATGAAAAAATGCATATTAAAGTGTCTTTGTCCACTGGTGTGCTGTGATATAGAAATTATGAATAGGAATTTTAAAGTATGCCCTACACTTTAAGAATAAAGATGATGCTGTTTGCTGCCAAATATGCAAGTGTTTTTCTTCCTTCTAAAAAATGTGTACATATATGTGAATCTATATCTGTCTATATAAATATACACATATAGATATAAATATATACATATATATTGAAATGTGCTATATGACAAATTGGTGAGTGAATGAGAAGGTGTTCAAGTATAATATGCAATAATGTTCAGGTGGGCTTTGCGATGCTCCAAAAAGATGTGGCCTTGGGCATACTCACTATCTCACTGTGGAAAACCAGATATCCAGATATGGTAGAGTTCAGGTCCTCAAGACAGAACAGTTCTTCAGCTCAATGCTCATGCATTCTGAAATCTTTTAGGGCTTGAACCCAGTGGCAGCAGCCATCTTGGAATTGCCAGGAGTTGGTCTTAGTTTCTCTTTTGTAATTTGCTTCTGAGTCACAATTCCAGGCTAAGATGCTTCTTTGAAAAGAGAGCTCCTAACTCCTATACTTTACTATTTCTTGTATACTACAAAGCTTTGTCTCTTGCTATCTTAATAATTAATTTCAGCTTATTGATTTCCTGACCAAAAACCAGCTTTGATTTTGAAATGATTTTGTATATGAGAAACTCCATACCCCGACCAATAATGACTATCACCTTATTTTCATCTTTTCAATATTTTCTTTATATTATTTTCTTCTTATTTTGAAATTGATCAAAAGATTAATATAAAGATAAAGTTAAAAGTATTAAAATAATGGGAAGTTGGCATGCTATACCTAGGAAAATAAAGTTTGGAAAAATGTACAAAGTAGCTGATAAACCTAGACTTTCGGTATACCTTCCTGTGTGCAACAGTTACCTATAGTGAAGTGTGTTCTCTTTTGGTGACCTGATCTGAGTTACAGGAACTATATTTTACTATGGTGGCCAGACCAAAAAGGTCTGTTTATCTTCCAAAGCTATCCTTTGGACCCAAAAGCAAAGGTTTCCTTCCTCCCTGCATGGTGCTATGTGGAAAGAAACCTATTCAGAGAGGAAAGAGGCGGCACTGGCAGGTCTGTAGTCACTCTCAGTACAGAAGAATGCAGGGAAAGATCCTGTACCAGCTGTAAAAACTCCAAGCTGTAATGCTAAACACAAAAGCTTGTGTACTTACTGCAGAGATCAGAAGAACAAAAGTTGCTCATTAAAGAGACTGCAGCATTTAAATTTACTCATTTTTAAAAGATAATTTGTTATGTATTTTTTAAATAGTTTAATCAATTTTACTAAAATTAGAAAATCCACATATTGCAGGTGCATGATTACACTTGCCATTAAACACAAACACAGATGCGTACAACAAAAGTAAATGGAATAATTTCATTGAGAAAAGAATGGTATTTGTTTCTCATTTCTCATTTTGGTTAAAAACATTCAACTCGTTTTATTATTTTTTTTCAAAGCCCAAAGGATATAAGTTTTTAATTTTCTCTCTCACTTTACTGGGTAGTGACCAAATATTCTAAATATCCTAGAAGGAATCATGATCAAAATGTAGGCCAAGCCTCCTTTGCTAAGGTCACAATGATAATCACCACATTCTAATATATACCACCAAAAACATGTGTCTTCAACTCCTCTAGAATGGTTCTTACTGTAATTTTGCACATTTTATCTTTGTGGAAAAACAGTGAAGAGATAACATTCACTGCTTGTGTGACAAGCAGTATGGTAACAACTTTCATGGATGCCCTCTCATTTCAGTTCCATAATAGACCATGAGGCAAGGTTGGTTCATTTTGAAGATGAGAATCCCTGGGGTGGTAAATTCATTTTCCCCCACTAATGAAGGTAGTATAAAATGGAGCTAGAATTTGAACCACAGTAATTGGAATCTATTCTTGTGTTTTACCTCCTTACTGATCAATAACTCCTTAGAAGACAAAACCTTCTCTAACCCCAGACAGATGGGGCCTGTCACTGAACTCAAGTCCCATTATATGAGTCCTACAAGCCTAAGGGAGTAAACCCTGTCAGTGCTTGAGCTTTTGGAAGACATCCAGATATTGGAAGGAAGTCATCCAGATTTTTGAAGGTGTCATGCAATTTATTTTTAATTTTTCTGTAATGGTAATGTTGCTTTTTATGACAGGTTGTAAGAACATTAGATATGTTTTAAATTGAGATTATGAAATCAGAATACATTTTTCAAATTAATATGACTCTAGGAATGAGTAAACTGTATCCCATAACAGAACTGTCACTAATACTAGCTCTAGTAAAAAATGACTCTTTTGATCATCTATATAAACAAAACTTTTTCTCTAAACTTGAAGCACCTTCAGTGTCAAGACAGTAAAGTTCATCTTCATATTGGTGTAACTACTAAATATCAGCAATGATCTTGCTGATTATTTAATTTTTCCCATGCTAGGATCATAATCTTACTCCCCTTCTTCCCATCTCTTATTCTAGAGAAGCTTTTTCACTTAAATATTAAATGGTATGTTAAAATATTAGCTAGATAATTAAAAAATAAAATCAGTTATATTTTAAACTGAGATGACCCCTTAATATTAAATTCATTTAGTTCATAATAAATATTTATGTGAATACTTTCTCAAAATGGGGTCATTCATGGGTACAACTATCCCATTAAACAAGCTGTTTCATTTTCTTTTATGCTTGTACTTTCTTTAAAATGATTTGGAGAAGTTATATCAGGTAATGTACCTCAAGCTTCCATCAAATTGTTAGCAACTGAACTACTTTATATTCTCAGATATGCTGTGCTTTCTTTCATTTCTAGGACTGCACAAACTGTTCCTCTGGGACTCCCTTCAACTCCACCTCCTCACTCCTACTTGCAGACATAACTAACCCCTGCTTATCATTAGGACTCTGCTCAGGTATCACTTTCTCAGTATAGCTTCTCTGATGCCAAGATGAAATCAGGTCCTACTATGTGCTTTATTAATCTGTCATTTTGCCAGAAAACTCACTTTGATTTCTTTCTTATAGTTCTTATATGTATAAGTTGCAAATTTCGTAAAGGCAAGAAACTTGTTGCTTTTTACCTCTGCATTCACAGAGTCTACACCTAGAACTCATTCAGTAAATATCTGCCCAGCATTTCATGACACTTATTTATACTTTACAGATGAATATATTTTGTTTAAAAGTCTCATAACATAGCATGATGATGATGAAATTATTGAAATGAGAACCAATTATCAGCATTTTTAATACTGCTTCTAGAATTACCTGAATTGAAGGTTCTAGAAGATGACAATAAATGTCCAGGAGACCTATCTCTCTAGGAATGGCAGCTAGGAACACAATACGTAATCTTGGGTAGGAACATGGAGCACAGTGCATTAAATTTGTGCTCATTCTACGAAAAATGACTTTGGGTTCACTCTGCATTAACTGTAACAATTTTCACTCTGGATAACAGGTAGATATCAATAAGAACGGTCTTTTAATTTTAATTTATGTGATAATAGCCATTTAATATTAAACAAGGAAATGGACTCCAATAGGTCATCTTCCCCAGGGTCTTGTTAAATGGCACAAACAGAAAAACTATTTATTTGTACATTTTAAGGTGTATCTCTTAGACAGTTCACTTTAAGGTAGTTCTTTGGAGTAAAATGCATTATGCCTCGACCAACAATTCTTCGACATACACAGATTTTAAGAAATCCTTTCAGCACTGATGCAGAAAAGAGGGACTTGTGAATCTAAAAGTCACTGAGGACTTGATAGATTCTGCTAGTGTCATATTTCATTTTACTGTGCTTTGTTTTACTGAATCTTAAAGATATTTTTGAGATTTGAGAAAAATATCTTTGAGATTCAATTTTTTTTAATTGAAGGTTTGGAACAAAAAGTTCCCAAGTCGCTGAAGGTTCAGATGATGGTTAGCATTCTTCAGACATAGTTTGTTTGTTGACTGATGTTAATCTGCATTTTCAGTGTTACTGAAACCACCAGGTCTTTGGTTGCTAATCTGTACTTCAGGTTCCTGTTATTCAGTCCACCCAACTCCTAATTTATTTTTTAAATTGAGGTTTTTCATTGTTCATTAACAGACTAAAGTCTGTTGGCATACTTAACAGACTAAAGTATGTATGAGATGACATATATCCTTGGGCCATTCACATTAAAAATTAGAAAACATCCATTGTTGTAGGCTGTGTGTGGAGCCAGTTCACTGTGTCGACCAAGGTACAAAGGTACAAAGGTAGCTATTAATGAGGAACTATTTCTTTATTACTACAAAGTGACTGTTTTTACTCACCAAGTTCCCAAAGATTTGCTTCATTGACAAGCATCTCCAAAGTAACGCTGCTATAAGTCTTATATTTATTTATAAATATAAATTTATAAAGATATAAGTAAATTTATAAATTATATATATAAATTATAAATTTATAAATATATAATATATTTATATATATTTATTCTTATAAGTAAATTTTCTATGGGAGTTTTGTATGGGAAAGGCATTGTGCTAAGTTTAGACCTGTGTTACATAATTCAATGTTTAGATGAACCCATAAAGTACTAAGTATGACAACTCTTACTTTGTACGTTTCCTACCCTTTGGCTATAAGACATTTAAAGGATTTGCTAGCTGACTTCCTGTTGTCCTCTTGAGACATGTGTAGGCTGTCACAAGAATCTGTTTCACAGTGATCCATACTCAGGAAAAATTTTGCAATGTAAATCAGAACCCGCTACCTATTTTTTCCCCATTTCCAAAATCTGAAGAGTAGCAAGATCTTTTTTTTCCACATAATTGACCAAGGTAAGTATAGGGTGAAGTCACACAGTGAGAAAGGTTTACTCTATTTTTAAAGGAGTTATGCAGAGAGTAGCAGTGAATTTTTTTTTTTTGCAGCAATAGAATTTTCCACATTTGATTTCTACAGTAGATATCAAATGTCCTATAACTGAGCCAGTTTGAAGTTATTGCTCATTTCCCCATCTGCTTTGTGATTCTTTGAGAATTTTGTTAATTGGTAGAAAAACAGTAAGTTTGACTTATTTGAGTTTTGCTAGGATATGTTGATTCTCATTTATTCAAGAGATAGTGGAAAGTAAATATACTTTTCACAATGTTAATGGAAATACTAAAACATAAGACAGATTTCCCTTATATATTTTGCATTTATTTGATCCATAAAAAACCCACCTTGGAAATATATTTATGTTCTATATAAACAGATTTTAATATTTAAAAACTTCAAAGAGTAAAACTTCCTGCAGAAATTCTATGCTTTCTGTATCTAAGCCTACTTAACTGTTTTAATCCATGATATTATTTGTAAATATAATTTCTCAAATGTTGGTTTTCTCAGGTGCACTTTTCAAGCCTGAATAATAGGCAGACTATTCCTATTCTATCACTATGTTCTCATAGACCTAGACTTGAGTACCAAAAAAGCAAAAAAACAAAAACAAAAAACCAAAACAAAAAACAAAACAACAACCAAAACCAAACCAAAACAAAAACAGTCTCCAAACAGTTAGTGGGTAGACTTTTCTAAAACTTAAGATATTTTACATCATGATGTTTAAAAAATATAATTCGAGGTCTGTGTTTTGGCAGTGCAGGGAGTACTTTGGGCATGCAACTTCGGGGTGCACAGAGTCAAACTCTTGGCAGTCCAAACATTGAGTCAGCTAACCAGCAGAAGTTCTCAGCCAAACCCTAAGGCTTGGAGAGTGTATGGATCCCAGTAACCTGGGCGTTTGGTAGTGCAGGGTCCATGTTGTGGCAGCATGGGGAGTGCATTGGGCACATAACTTAGGGGTGCACAGAGTGGGCCCCTCAGTGGTTCAAACATTGAGTCACTAAGCCAGCGGACATTCCCAGCTGAACCTTAAAGTCTGGAGGACACATGGATTCAAGTAAAGCCAGCACTGCAGAGTGGTGCCAGTGCAAAGGGGAAGAATCGAGAATCAAGTAGGACCTACAACTTAGATAAAAGTGCACACTCGAGCTAAAGGGGAAATGAGGCAAGCCCAACCCAAACTGTGAACACCAGTAGATCTAGCAAAAAACAAGTAAATTTCCCCTAACAGACAGAGGTAGAAAATCTCCCAAGAAGGAGAAAGGAGACCCAACAGCTGAAAGCCACATCCAGTGGATAACCCCACTAAATTTAAGAAAGCACTTTTCAACACCAAACCCTACCAAATGTACAAAGTCAAATACAACACAAGCACAAGACAGAATAAACATATAAAGTCAAAGGACACAAAGAAACACACCAACAAATACAAGCACCACAGTGTCCCAACACAAAGAGCAAATCCAAAGACAATCAGGAAGGAAAAAAGCCACAAATGTTCATGCAAACCCCTGAGGAAGAAAAACTCCACCAAAAGAAAGACAACCCTCACAATCCAATAATGAGGACACCGAAGAATTATGTTTCCAGTCAGACAATGAATTCCAATTAACCATAATAAGAACAATCAAAGAATGAAAGACAAGATAGAAAAACTAAAAGAGAAAATAGCTATGAGTGACTCAAAGAGCAAAAAATCAAGAATCCCAACTCACCTCAATTAAAGAGGTAAGAGAAGAAATTGAAAAACTTAAAAAAGATGAGCTTGATATGAGAAACTTAATCAAAAAGCTGAAGGACAAGATTGAATTCTTTAAAAAGGGAAGTAAGGAAATTCAGGAATTAAAAATAGCAATAGAAGAGGTTAAAAAGGCAGGGGAAAGCCATGGAAATAGGCTAAAGGAAATAGAGGAACATTTCAGTAACCTAGAAGATGCTGAGATAAAAAACACCAATAGAGAGAAGGAAAGGGAAATACAAAGAAAGAAGACAGAAGTAAAGGTCAGAGATATATCAGAGACCTTGAGGAAAGGAAATATCAGGGTCATGGAATACCAGAAGGAGAAGAGAGAACCATGGGAACCAAGAAGCTATTTAAGAAAATAATGGAGAACTTCCTCAAACTAAAAAATGAAAATAGACATACAAGAGGCCAAAAGAACACCAAACTACTTGAACAAAAGGAAAACCCAGGAAAACACATAATAGTAAAACTACCAAGAGCCCAAAATAAAGAATAGAGAAACTGACCAAAGAAAAGAAACATAACTTACAAAGGAAAACCTATCAGGCTGACTTCAGATTTCTCGGAGGAAACACGGAGAAGGGATTGGAGTCATATATTCAAACAACTTAAAGATGAAAAATTTAAGCCACAAATACTGTACCCTACAAAGCTTTCCTTCTTGTATGAAGGCAAAATAAGTACCTTCTCAGATAAACAAAGTCTTCAAAAATTTGTTACTACCAAACCTCCACTTCAAGAAACTCTACAAGAAACCCTAAGATCTAAACCAATAGAATACTGACTAGAGGCAATGGAACAAAGTAGTTAGCAGAACTTTGAAATCACTACCAAAATGATAGCCTCAGACCCGCAAATGTCAATAATCACCCTAAATGTCTAAATGCACCAATCAAAAAAAAAAAAATAGAGTAGCTCACTGGATCAAGAAACAGAACCCAACATTCTGCTGTTTGCAAGAAACTCCCCTGAACTCTAATGATAAGCATAGGCTAAAAGTAAAAAGCTGGAAAACAATTCTGCAAGCAAATGACCCCCAGAAGGCAGCAGGAGTAGTGATATTAGCAGCAGATAAAACAGACTTTAAACTAAAAAAGGTGACAGGGATAAAGAAGGACACTATATAATAGTAAAAGGGTCAATACACCACAACAACATAACAATTATTAACATATACTCACCAAATGAGGTAGCACCAAAATTCATCAGACACTACTAACAGCACTGAAAACAAACACTGGTGAAAAAACATATGTGGTAGGTGATTTCAACATCCTGCTCTCACCAAAAGACAGATCAACAAGATAAAAACTAAACAAAGATTCAAAAGCTCTAAATAAAGATCTTGACCATGAACCAATAGATATCTACAGGACAGTGCACCCCCCAAAAAAGGAATACACCTTTGTCTCAAATGCACATGAATCATTCTCAAAAATTCACCACATATAAAGATATAAGACAAACATTAATAAATATACAAAGATTAAAATAGTACCAACTTTTCTCTCTGATTCTAAAGGCATCACACTAGAACTCAACAATGAAAGGAAAATAGAAGCGTGTTCAATACATGGAGACTGAACAAATGCTACTAAACAAAGACTGGGTAATTGAGGAAATTAAAGAAGAAATTAAAATCTACTTCAAAACAAATGACAAAAAAGACACAACGTTCCAAAATGTCTGGGACTCAGCAAAAGAAGTTTTAAGAGGAATATTCATAGCAATACAGGCTCATCTCAAAAAGCAAAAAACTACCCAAAGAAATAACATAATCTCCCAACTTGAAGATCAGAAAAGGAGCAACAAAAAATTCCAAAACCCAGCAGAAGACAAGAAATAAGAAAAATAAAAGCAGAAACATACAATCTAGAAATCAAAGACTATCCAGAATATCAACACAACCAAAAGCTAGTTCCTTGAAAAAAATAAATAAAATTGATAAACTCCTTACAAAGCTCACAAAGAAAATAAGAGAGAACACTCAAATAAACAGGATCACAAATGAAAGAGGAGAAAATACAATGGGCACAGTAGAAATCCAAATGATAAACAGAGATTACAATGAACATCTATATGCAAACAAATACAACAACCTGGACAAGATGGACAAATTCTTAGAAAGATACAGCTACACAATTTGAACAAAGAAGAAATAGAGAACTTAAGCAAACCAATCACAAGCAGCGGAATTGAAGCAGTCATCAAAACTCTCCCTAAAAACAAGAGCCCATGACCAGATGGCTTCATAAACAAATTCTACCAGACATTCAAAGATGAAATGATGCCAGTATTACTAAAACTTTCCCAAAAATTGAGAAAGAAGGAAAACTGCCAAATACATTTTACAAAGCAAATATTACACTTCTACCAAAACCAAATAAAGGCAGCACTAAGAAAGAAAACTATTGATCAATTTCCCTAATGAACATGGAATAAAAAATTTTAAACAAAATCCTGGCAAATAGAATTCAACAATGATGAAAAAAAAAGCATTATTCACCATGACTAAGTGGGATTTATCCCAGGAACAAAGGGATGGTTCAACATCTGGAAATCAATTAACATAATCTACAACATCAACAATGAGAAAACCAAAAACCACAATGGGGAAAAACTAAAATCATATCAATTAAGGTCTGGAACTAGGCAAGGATGCCCAGTCTCTCCACTACTTTTTAACATTGTATTGGAAGTTCTAGGTAGGACAATAAGGCAAGAGAAAGACATAAAAGGGATACAAATAGGGAAAGAAGAATTAAAGTTATAAGTATGTGCAGATGATAAGATTCTCTATGTGGAGAACCCAAAAAATCCATAGAAAAACTACTTGAAACAACAAACCAGTTCAGCAAGGTAGCTGGCTACAAAATCAAAACACAGAAGTCAGAAGCTTTCCTATATGCAAAAAGTTAAGCAGAAGAAGAAAAAAAAATCCTATTTACCATTGCACCAGAAAAAAAAAATACCTGGGAATAAACCTAAGAAAACACATGAAAGAACTATACAAAGATAACTTTAAAACACTACTAGATGAAATAGAAGAAGACATAAGGAAATAGAAAAGCATTCCCTGCTCAAGGATTGGAAGAATTAACATCATCAAAATGGCCATCATACCAGAGGTAATCTACAGATTCAATGCAATCTCTATAAAAAAAATTCCAATGACATTCTTTAAATAGAACAAAAATTACTGAAATTCATATGGGATAATAAAAAACCTCAAATATAAAAAATCTTTCTGACCAAAAAAAGGGAGAACAGAGGTAGTAATATTCCAGATTTCAAATTATGCTACAAAACCATCATAATTAAAATAGCATGGTACAGGCACAAAAATAGACTAAAGGAACAGAACTGAGTGCTCTAAAATAAAACCCCAGATATACAGTTAACTAATCTTTGACAAAGGAGTGAAAAACTTAAATTGGAACATAGATAGTCTCTTCAATAAATGGTGTTGAGAAAACTGGATCAAAATATGCAAAAAAGAAAAAAGAACCAAGATAACTCCCTTACACCATGTACAAAAACCAACTCAAAATGGATAAAAGACTTGAATATAAGACTTGAATATAAGACCTACAATACATAGAAGAAAACTTGGCTAAACTCTCCATGAGTTACACTTCAGAAATCTATTTCTGGGCATATCTATATCTGGCAAAAAAGTGAAGGTAACCATACACAGCTGGGACTACATCAAACTAAAAAGCTTCTGTACAGCAAAAGAGACAATATATAAAGCAAAAAGAAACCCAACAAACTGGGAGAAAATTTTTGCCCTCCACAAAAAGTGAGAAGAGTTTGATAACAAAGATCCACAAGGAATTTGCACAACTTAGCAAAAACAAAACAAGAAGTCCAGTCAAAAAATGGGGAGAACTAAAAAGACACTTCTCCAAAAAAGAAATCTAAATGGCCAATTGGGACATGAAAAAAATGCTCAAGGTCACTAGCAATCAGGGAAATGCAAATCAAAATCATAATGAGATACCACCTTACACCAGGAAGAATGGCCTATATCAAACAAACAAACAAACAAACAAACAAACAAAAAATGGGAAACAACCAGTGCTGGTGTGGATGTGGAGAGAAAAGAACACTCTTGCACTGCTGGTGGGAATGTAAACTGGTCCAGCTACTATGGAAAGCAGTGTAGAGGACCCTCAAACTAATGAAAATGGACCTACCATTAGACCCAGCAATTGCTCTTCTGGAATGTACACAAAGGAGACCTCAATACTTATACAAAGGGACACCTATGCTTGGATATTTATTCCAGCACCATTTATAATTTCCAGGAATTGAAACAAGCCAAATGCCCCCAAACAGATGAATGGATGAAAAAGATGTGGTGCATATACACAATGCAATGTTACTCATCAATTACAAATGACAAGTTTGATGAATTTGAGATAACATGGGTAGATCTAGAAGAAATCATATTAGCAGAAACAAGTCAGAAGGAAAAGACAGAAACCAAATGGTTTCACTAATATATGGGATATAGGAAAAACAAAAAAACCAAAAGGCTATATATGTATATGTATATATATATATACATATACATATGTACATATAAATTATATAGATATAAACACATATATACATATAAACACTTCAACATTGCCTGCCTCTTATTGGTTAGTATAGACTGGCATGTGGGAAAAATTGCCCATTGATACGAACTCAAGAAGCAACAGATGATGTTGAGATTCTCTTGCCTTCTTCAAGCTCTTGAGTAGCTTTCCTCACATAGCAGGTCCAGATCTGTCTGCACCCAGAATATAACAGTTTCACAAAAAAAAAGGGCAGAGTTACTGCTAGGAGTTGGTGGTTTCTGGGAGTTCTCCTTCAGCTTTCTCACAAATTATTATGGACTTGTTTTGCCTGTACAGCATAAAGAAGGGTCTCCTATCTCTGCCACTACCTTCCCTAGAACAACTTCAACAAAAAGTTTCTCCTTCTCAGGAAGGTTCAGGAGTTTATTGATGAACTCAGATATGAGGTGTTCAAGACTATGTTGGCACCTCCCACAGATATCCGGATGGGCTTGATTAGCTTTCCAAAACGAAGTAACTTTCTAGAACAAAAGAAGCCATGCTAACAAAGTAATGTATACTTGTGCAAAAGGCAGGCAGAGAGGGGGTAAGTGATGGTTACCAGCATTTTTCAGATACTTAATTAGACTACTATGGGAAAGTGCAGCTGTTCAGATAATTATTAGAATATATAAAAAAAGGTAAAACTCAATGCTGGGGACAGAATTCACAGAGTCACTTTGAGGATCTTAAGTGTCAGCCAGTGGCTATTTCTATGAACTACTGATACAATATCCCAAATATCACGAAGAGTCACTTGGGGCAATCTTGGCAATTGACCTATTTCTGTGATGAAAAATATTACCCCTGCACATTGAGAGAGATTGACTTCAGAGTTCATCACCTGGCTCTATTTGTGCATCCCAAAGACATCTCATCCCCAGATATTTCATCTCCAGGTATCAGCTCATCCCCAGGTATCTACTAAGCATAAAGACTCAGATTGAGAATACGTCTTTTTGTTTCTTCTATAAATTAGAGATTAATAATTTGAAATGAAGTTCAGTTAATAAACTATTGGTTCTCTAATATCTATTCACCTGGAATATAGGCACAGTGCTAAAACAGTTACAGATGAACAATTTATTAAGACCATTATCTAATGACTACAAGTCATTACTATAACAGCGTCATAACTTAAGAGATACTGAGGGAAAGAAAGATAATGAGATGGTGTGGAAATAGTTGTTGAATTCAGCAAAATAAAATATAAGATCTCCAGTTAAATCTGAATTTTAGATAAACAACATTATTCATGTGTGCAAGTATGACCTTTGCAATGTTTCAAATACTCTTACACTAAAAAAAAAAAATCAGATCATTTAACTGAGATTCTTAAGACCTTTAAATGAAGTAATGCTGTATATTGTTTCAGTATTTATTAGTATTATTTTGATCAATAAAAATCAGTAATTATCTTTTAAATGCACTATGTAAGCTAATTTTAGTCCTTAACAACTCTATTAGGTATTATTATCTCTAATTTATAAATGCAATTATGGAGGTACCTCAAAGTGTAGATAGATGCTTGTCAACAGTCACACACCCACTTAGTGTCAGGAAAGGGTTTGAATCCAGATAGTTCTGTTAGAGAACCTGCTGTTCTAACAGTTATGAAAAACTTTATTCTTTCCAAATAGTTCTTCAGAAATTGGTAGTGTCTCATGTTCATACTTAGGTGTTTCTGCTAGTATTCTATGCATATCATAGGACTAACAGAAGACTTGACAATTTAAATTCAATAGTTTCATTTCATATATGAATCCTCTTTCTACTTTGTAAGATTTTATATTTTTGGATCTAGTTTTATGTATATATGCTTGATATATATTATTTTGTATAGACTCAAAATAAACTAAAGATTTGTTAAATGTACTCATTTAATTAAAGTTAGATTTTTCTGAATTTGAATTTTTGCGTACTGGTATGATGGTACACAATTTCTTCGATTTATTCTGAAGCTATACTACTAAACACGATGAGTGTTTTTTAAATGTTTAGCTTTTCAAATAATTTTTAATTTAATGTGTCAAGGAAATGCCTCCAAATGAATATATACTTATCAGTCAATCATGAATTAACAATTGTTTTTCTCTCAAATCTTGCCTTTTATTAGAATCTATGGGTATATCTCCTTTCCCACTCCCCAGTTTATATGATCAACCTAGACCTAATAACACCAGAGTCTCTGAGGATGGGATTTGGAAATGTACATTTTCAGCTCACTTATGCCAAAGATTCTGAAACAGGAGCCTCCAAACCATACATTAAGAAAAAGACTTTGACACAAACACGCAAGAAGATCCAAGCAGCTGGTATGTGATTTCTCCCATTGAGGACTTTAAAGCAGCTTTATTTTTAGAATTTCCCCTATTTCCCATTACAGAGATTTAAGGCAGCTGTGAAAATATTCATATAGAGCTAGGTGGATATGTGTATCTCTCTATTTACATATACATACATATGCATACACATGTGTGTATATATATGCATATCTACTTATGTATATTTAGTGTTATACTGTGAGTTATTCTTAGATACATTATCTTGTATATACAACTCCTCCCACATCATCAGGCATATGCTTAACAGAACAGAACAGATGGGTCCTGTGGTAATCATGAAGGGCCAGCAAATCAAACTCTAGAGATTAAAATTCTACAATGCCTCTTATGAAAGGAACAAAGGCTGATTCAAACAAGTAGTAGAATGTCAGGAGTGAGGAGAAAAGTGACTCGGAGTTTAACTGGGATAATAGCTATTCAATTACTCTAGCTTTTATTTGTTCATTTACTTTAAGCCCCTTTGGCGGTATCCAGTTTTGCCAATTAGATTGCAATTATAATGATAATAATATAATATACAACTATACAATGATATTGCAATATTGAATGCAATCTCTAAAATGTTCTTTTTATAAAAAGTTTTTATTTAAAATTACAGAACATTTATATAAATAGGTAATAAATAAAGTCTAAAGATGAATATCTCTTGGTTTTTCTCTCATATTAAGATGACCATGAATGAAATGTTTTTATCAGTTTTAGTAGTATAAATAATATAATGCATATGGCCATATGATCTATTTCATTGAACATATATATGCACAAGCACTGTCCTGTCTCTTAAAGCTTTCTCATAAAAGTCACTGAGTATTTAGAGGAACTACATAGGGTAGCACAAATCATATTATTTAGAGACTATTGAGTACTGATAAATGGTTATATATTATATATAAGTATTTCAGTATATTATATATAGTTATGTACGTATGTACATTCATTCTTCTAAAATTTTAGTGCAGTAACATTGGTTTATAACTGTGTGTAGAATTTAGAGATATAGGGTCATACCTTTTCAGATGTATACAATCAGACCAGCAAGACACCCATGGACTTAAATGATGGATACCTGCAAAGAATGTATTTGTAAACTAATTTTTTAAATTTTTATATTTTTGCTTTCTATTTCTTGCGGCTCAAAAGTGGTGAATGTTACAAAATGTCTATTGGTTATATATATAGTGCCCTAGTTTACTGCAAAATAGTGAATTTTACAATGAATTCAGTGTATGTCAATTACAAAAGCCTCTGTCACTGGAATGGCAGAGGAATAGGAGTTTCAATAGGAGATTGCAGGACAAACATACACAGTTTGTATATTTAAAGACTGGTTTCAGTGATGATTTTCTGTCATTTTAAAGGAGGACTGGTTTCAATAATGATTTTGTGTCATTTTAAGTGAGGAGGAAACAGTTTTAGAGAAAATATCCAATGTACTTTACAACAAAAGAGAAAGAAAATTTTTACAACTTGATTGACAGATATCTGTGTACACCTGTAAACTTATTTAGCTAAGTTGGTTAGCTCACAGAGGCTGTTTATTAACAAGTGAAATTGTCCACATATTACTTTTCTTAGGTTGGTCAATGTTTACAGTTCATCTTATGACACATGTTGACTATTCTTCAGGTACATCCTTGCTAACTTTAGATTATCAACAACATCCTTTCTAAAAATGAAGTGAAAATAATGGTTTGAATCTATCTATGAAACTTTAAATGCTTGCCTTGGACAAATGGACATAGAGTTGATGAAATTGTTTGTGATATTAAGTAGTTCTATACCTAAAATAGAAGAATGCAGTAAACTGGAAAAACTGTACTTCCAAATGCACGTATTTTGCATATTTCGCTGTACTGAAAAATGTTATATTGATGAAAATGTGACTGCTAAGGTTCAACTTCATTCTACATGCTGTCAGATGCAACACACCAGATGCATAAAGCCAAAAAGTGGTACTCAATGGAAAATAGAAAAACTGGTCTTTGGGTCAAGTTCTGACATTTACAGGATTAAGTTGTATGACCTGTGTAAATTGGCTTTTCACATGCTGAGACAGAATAATTTATACAAAATAATTGTATGTACTCAAATTTTTATAAAGATATTGTGAACAATATTAGAAATGCCCTTTGAAATCAACAAAGTGCTATAAAATGTAATTTAATTGATGCAGACTATTCTGAAGTGATTTCTAGGAATGTTAAAGGTAGTTACTTTTAAAATCACTCTGTGATCACATAACCTTCAAAATCACCAGATAAAGCAAATCTCCATCTTATATTTCTCTAGTCCTTACTATGTTAATATGTATCAGAATAAGCAAGAATAGAAAAGAGAATAACCAAATTTATCAAATATAATTCTGCACCAAATTAAAAAAATTTTTTTTTCAGAGAACCTCATAGAATGAGTATTTTTCAGGCTAAATTTCGGGAAATGTTTAAAAAAATATATCATTTGGGAAGAAATGGACAGTAATTTTATTTCGATATATTATTGTTTTTTTCAGGAAGAAAGTGATGCATTTTTTCCTAATTTTATCCACTCACGGTTATACTGAGGAACAGAGCTTTTGGAAATTCTGGGTCTATGGGCAGGAGTTCTCAGTGCTGGTAGTATAATGACCTGAAGGAAAAGAGCACCTGGAAAAATAGAAACTGTGTGCTCCAGGACTTGGAACCCACATTACAAGGAGTGAGGTAAACTGTGCCTGCCTAGGAACCTAGATACACTGAGGAGCTAACCATCATGGTCACATTCAGCTGTAAAACAAATCTTCCACAGAGATGAAAGTAGGCAGTTATCTGTTCAAAGATGGGCTGGAGCTGGAATAAATGGCAAAGAGTAGATAAACCACTGACAAGTATCTAAGAGAGCACAGGTCAGGAAAGGACACAAGATAGGCCCAGGATACACAGGAAGTAGAAAACAGGCCAAATGGTGGTAGTGGCATCCTGATAGGCCCAGGCAAGGAGCCTAAGTGATGATATAAGAATTTAAAACTCCATGACCAGGTGGGTATGTGGAGCTACTCTGCCTCCAGGAGGGAGGTTGCTAGGAAGGGGTGCTCTCTCGCACAGAGAGTGCAGCTGGGGCTCAGGTGGTGGGGGCAAGAGGGTTCCCTCTCGTTCATTCCCACCTCAGCCATTCTCAGCTTGAATAAGAAAAACAACTCAGATCAGATATAGTTGAAAAAACAGAGAAATAAAGGCTGTGAACACACCCATCACCTGCCCCAAAAGAGCATGGTCTGAACTCTGAGACACAAGATGGTGGTGGATGAGAACAAAGACATGTCACCAGGAAACACCAACAACATTTCTGATGCTGGGGCTTGCTGTCCACCCACAGACACTTTCAACATGAGCAAGGAGACCCCCCATCTCAATGGGGGAAAAAGGCCATAAAGAAGTGTCAGTGGAAAACAGGGGGAGCCACTCCACACACCAGTCAGAAAGCAGGTTCACCGACATGCTCAGATGGGCCACCTGCCCTAAGGACATTCATGGAGAACTGATCATCCTGGGTTGCAATCCCCTAGGAATGCAAGACTTCACCCAGGAGGACAGTGCTTCAGAAAGAACACAGAGACCAACAGGCCAATCATCAACCTACAACTGACAATGAGAAAGGAACTAGAGTGATCAGCGGAATGACCATACAAACACAAGCTATGTAAGCAAAAAGTAAGAAAAATAAATAAACAAGCAAACAAACAAATAAATAAATATATAAATAAATCAATAAAACGCTGATCAACTTGGTACTGAAACCACAGTCTATCCTACTCAAGGAAACTGATATCTATTTATCTCTGAAATACAAACTAATTTTAAACAGTTATAAATGGGAATTTGTATATATTGGCACTTTAGGCACATTTTAAAGGATCTCAGACAAGATTCTAACCCAAAGTTAACACAGAAAGGGACCTAGTTAGGTGATTCTAGACTTCCAAGAGACATACTTTGCCAGTGAACTGCATTAACCACATAAAATAAAAACAATGAAGTTGCTTCCTTGGTACATGTTTTCCCCAGAGAAATAATAATTTATAATGGAAGGAAAAAAATGCATGAAATATCTGCTATACATGGATGTATTTAAGGTTGGTAATTTATGAGGTATTATTATAAGATACTTCATAAATGAGAAAATCCTTGATCATGAATGTAACTGAAAAATCAAATGTCCTACTCATTATAATATATTGACTTTTGAAGAAAAATTACTCATGTCTCTAAACTAGACCAAAGCAACTGTACCAGGTGAAATTCACTATAGCTCAGAATGTGGAGCAGAGTAGCATTCTCAAAAATGTGGTATATGCACAGACATACCATTAAGCTGCACTA
This sequence comes from Uropsilus gracilis, assembly GCA_004024945.1. Classification (NCBI taxonomy): domain Eukaryota; kingdom Metazoa; phylum Chordata; class Mammalia; order Eulipotyphla; family Talpidae; genus Uropsilus; species Uropsilus gracilis. The sequence continues at coordinate 53,209 of PVHY01000067.1, forward strand.
AGAAAATACTAGTCTTCCCATTCTAGTTCCTGTTAGTTTTATCTTTAGCCTCCCAAATAAGAGTTACTTTATTTACTTGTATTTATTTATGTTTACTTGCATTCTTTTTTATTGAGCTAAAAATGGTTGATAACATTGTATATCAAAACACTCATAATCTTTCTCCACAGTTCACTGAACAAAGGAGTAAGAGGGCTTGAAGGAATTATCTTCTGAAAATACTGTGTGTGTTCAATATTCAGTACCACCGTAAAGAATGTACACATTTCACAATGTGGAATCATACATCTGAGGGGCCAGTGAGGCCCAGAGAATTACTTGGAGCTCTCCTACAATACAGGTTAAGTAGTCAGCTATTCTGGTCATCACTGAATACTGGGAGGTTTCCTAATCCACCAAATATCCTCTGAAAAATATCAGCCATCTCAAATTGGTGGTTTACAAAACATTGTAAAAATCTTTACTTGATCTTCCTGACTTGTGCTGAGGTCCCCTTGGCTGCTGACTGGACATAAAGTCATTATCAAGCCTCCCAGATGCTCCCCGTGGCCTTGTTATAACACAGACATAACTGAGTCACTCAGAGGACTGCTTTAAAGACAAAATGAGATCACCTATTATAGTTGATCCCGATTTTATTTGAAGGCCTTTACAAATGCTTGTTTTATTTGAATCTGTATTCCCAAGGTCTAAATCTTACTCACTGGCTTATTTTCAGCTCATGTATTTAGAGAACAGTTGTTTTTCTTATGACTATATTTCGTTAATGCAAAGATAACTAATACACCACAAATTAAAATTCATTTACACAAAAAGGAATCAAAAGTCATTTAATTCTCATTATCATAGACATAGTAATGGGCCAGCTGTGCACATACAATTCTTGCAAGTCCTACTGTTTAGTTTCTCAATCATTTCCAATACCTTTTCTAAGAACACTCAGCTTTCCACATTTTTTTTAATTGTTCCTGGAATGCTGAATCCATGACAATTAGGGGATTAGAAATCATATATGCAGGCAGGCAGAGTATCAGGTATATCTTTCAACCTCCCATACCTGGCATATTATGATTGTTATATATATGTATTAGTGCATTACTGTTTAATAGTGACCTAATATAGCTCATCTTATCTTAGGGAATTCTTTTTTTCTAATGTTTTCTACAGAGAGATATGAAAATACAAGCCTAAAGAAATGACTCATGATAAGAACTAGTAGTAAGTCAAGGGCATTATTTTGAAGAAGAGTCACTATATATATATTAACATCTTAAGGATTAATTTTAGGACTAGAGTACTGTACCTGTAATCATAATGAAATAATTGATGTCTTCTTGTCAGTTTGGCCAGAAATTAGCTGTGGTCCTGATAATTTTCTGATTGATTCAGAATGGGTTAATCATTCAGAAGTTAGCATGAGTGGGGTGGAAGTTCTTCAAAGGAGAAGTCCCCTGAGAGGTTATCAACTTTGGAATATAAATATTTTACACAAAAAAGAAAAAAAATGAGTTTATTACAAATATGATTTGTCAGAGTTTTGGATCTGCATTTCATTGGTAGCAACTGTTCTTTCTTTCCCCTCTGAGAACATTCTGAGTTAGTAACCCACTCAACTGTGCTTTGCTTATTATATGTTTTTCTTAATTGCACGGTGGTGATTTCCTTTGATATTGTAAAATGACACTATTTATAGTCCTATCAAAGTATGAACACTTTCTGATTCATTTCATGAACTCCAAAATATATTAACATTAATGAAAGTATAGAAGTTGTTTCACAATCATATATGAAATAAGCATTGTCTCTTGATGGCCTTTAGATCTGCTTTCTAGATAGAAACATAAGTAAGCTTACTATTCATAATACATAGAATACTGGAAGATAATTGGAAATGAGAAGATTCCTTCATATTACAAAACGATTCTCAATAACCTAGAGATGCCTGGCATCTTCAAAACTTTTTCCATAAGCTCTTTCATTAGAGGGTAAGAAAAGTTAATGACTGAAAAAGTTGCAAATTTTATGGCTAGAAAACTCCCTTTTAAAAATTTGAAATGGACTAAATTAAATAAGACTTACTTAATTTAAAACATAAATCCAATTGCTTCCATACCCATTTTCACAAAATTAGTATTTGAAATGAAACTCTGTAGGGTTAGATGAAAATTTGACAAAGGTCACCACTAATGTGCAGTCTACCAACTCTATTAATTCTACTAATTTGGCTGAAATACAATGCACACTACCTTAAATTAGCAAATGTTTCATAAATAGACCAAAAGGTTATTTCCTAGGTGACATTGTGACATTTCCTCCCTGTTAGTCATATATATTATGTTACCCTTTATGAAAAATGAAAAACCTTAGTAGAGTCAAATATAGATGGTGAATTATTCATTTTCAATAGTCTGTATCAATAAGGCAATGAATGTGTACCCAGTGGGAGATTTTGATTCTTAATTTTAAAGAGCTTTTAATTAACTCAGGTTAATTCTTAGAGTGCTCCTTCCTTGTTCAGTTGCATCTACTATACCAAAATATTTCTTCATAGCTTATAATATTTTCATCAGTAATGTTCATATTCTCAGGGAAAGAAAAAATGTCATCAAACATTTCAATTTCATGCCAACTTTAAATCAGTCTAATATGAAAACATACAAAAAGGGAATTAATTGAATATGTTGAAAGCCTCTGAAAATGGGCATAAAACACCTAACTATTCTAATGAGAATACAGTGCTTTACAGAACATTGCCAAATGACATAATATTCATCTTAAATGATTAATATGTATTGTTACTGCTGGTTACACTTAAAGGATCTGAAAAATATAATGCTACCTACATAATGATTTAAATTTTTGTTTGCCAATGCAAATTTATGTGATTTATCAACACTACTCAGTTTTTATCTACTAGTGTATTAATTTACATTTTATAGTCTTATTGGAAAAATCCCTTTTGTAAGAAGCAAAGCATATGTATGCATACCTTTAATCTTAATTATAATTAGTAATGTTAGATAATTCTCCCTGGAATTTACACAAACCACCAGACAGAGAATGGAGCTACCCAGTACTGATTATTTAATATGTGCTTTCTCTGTTCTGTTATTCATCAAACTTAATGCACCTTAAAATCCCACAAAATTTCTGGCTGCCTTTTTAAAAGAACCTAACCACAGAAAAATAATAGTCTAATCCTGAAAGATCAGATTGGGTTAAACATCAGTTTACTTCCATAAAGGGATTAAAGTCTAGTTCAACCATATGTTATGAATGCTCAACATGTGTCAGAAATAATTCGTTCCAGTTCATTCAATTTGAGTGTAGATAAGATTTTTCTGATATGCAGAAACTATAATTTCAACTCCAGTTGACTACAGAAAACACACTGGCAAGACTTCTTGTTTATATTTTTGAATATTGTCATGCACATCAAAGCCATGTAACAACATTTTTTTCAGATGTCTGAGAAAAGCCTCTCTCATTAGGCACTATCTGCAGACTTAAAACATCATCTCTGCTTTGTCCATTTAGGAATAGCATAATGATTTCATAATTAACAGTAACTCCAAGAAGCTAATGAGATAGGTAGATCACTTCTAAAAAATAACACACTAACATTTGCTTCAGAAGCTCATGTGATTTTAACCTTCTAGAAGAAACACAAGAATCATAATGGAAAATAAGAGGTTAAAATTATATTTGAAGACAAAAATTCTTGAAAAGAATATATAAATAGCCCTTAAAATATATCACAATTAGGTAAAAGGGTACTTTAGGGTTTTTACTTACGACTTTATTTCCACTTATTATCTGGTTAGGTTTTGGGAAATCTTATTAAACTGAAATAAAACTCTAATTATTATAGGGCTACATGAATAGTTGGTATATAAAAGAAATCCCTTAAAATACCAGTTAGTGGGAGATTGATAATGAAGGGAAAGAGTTTAAATGAGACATGTTTTCTTTTTGTAACAGTTATTGCTCAAAGTTGATGCATTTTAGTTTAAAACACAACACACATTTATAAATTCAGAAATCTCAACTATAGATATATACATTGACCATCAACAACTTAAAAATAAAATTACCTTATACAGTATCAAATATTTACTTTATTTTTAGCACAAGCACTAACAAGCATAAAGATGTATAGCTGAAGAGTTTATATTCTATTGAGGGGCAAATACTAAAGATAGTCAACTTTAGAGCATTTTCTTATATAATGTCAAATAAGAAAAAATAAAATAAAAGCAAAGGCGCCAACTTATCTGACCTTAGAGATTTTGAATGTGCTTTGACACTTTGACACAGTGGAAAAAAAAAAAAAAGAAAAAAAAAAAGAAACATACTGGAAGTACTGGTCCTTGGATTGATAGAAAATCTGTCACTGAAAGAATGAATTGATTTCAGCTTGCAAGTAACTTTAAAAAGACAGTTGAAAAGTCATCTTTAAAATGGTGATAGATGGAGGTTTGCACTGAAGCTTACAACTGAATACGTGTAAAACTATTTTTTTTTTACTTTTATTTTTCTAAAGAAATTTGCCACTGACAGTTCCTTCATGTGGCAATTTTCAGCCAAGCAGCCTATCTGAGTTACTTAAGGGCTATAAAACATACTTCTTGCACATGGTATTATGACTCACAAATAACATTAACTATGTTCAGTTAATCTTAGATACAACTGGGATTTCCAATTTAAGGAAGGTTATACAGCAAAAAAGACCATGTTTAGCACCACCATTCAAGTCTAACAAATCAAAAAGAGATTTTTTTCCATGGTTTTATCAAGAACTCATGAAAGTTCGTAAAGACTATTGTAATTTTTTTAATTAAAAAGACTAGAGCTATAATATGAGATTATTACACTTTTTCAAATACTATTAAAATTTTGAGGATATTAGCAGTTGATTTCAGCTCAAATAACTATTTGAATTATAATCTGAAGTACTCATTCATTCATTCATTCATTCATTCATTCATTCAGGCATCCATTCATGTGTGAGATGTTGGGACAATTGTTTAATTAAGTACTAGACAAGTAGTTGAAAAGTCATAAGGATAGATCTGGTTCTCATTCTTATTGGAGCAAGCAATCTAATATAAAAACCTAGTTTCCAATATTGTGTGATAACGCTACAATGAGAGAAATAAAGATGAACAGAGTCATGCAGGAACGAGCTTAGTGCAGATTTATTGTAGCATGGAGTTGATAGCAAAGCCTTCATAGGGGAAGATACAAGCAGACTACAGCTGAAGAATTTAACCAAAAGAAGGTTGGAGTGGCTGTGAGCACAGGTGTAGTGTTCTTGCTGTTTTTTTTCTCCCCGAAGAGGCTGTTTTCAGTGAAATGGAAGAACACGATAGTGTTGGATTTGAGAAGACAAATTTAGAAGTGTGTGGTCAGTACATGTGACTATATTAGGCTATATTAAGGGGTCTGAGACTATTATGAGACTTCTATGGAGATATTGAAGGGTTTCAAAAAGGGATTAAGAGAAGAGTCCTTACATTTCAGAAAAAAAATACTGTTTATAAATGGATAAATCGATTTTTTGATGGTAAGACTAGAAACAGGAAAAATGGTTAGGAAGTTTCTGTAAAATCACAGATAAAACATGCTGGTAGCTTAGACCATGGAAGTGCCTGTAGAGATAAGTGAAATGATTTTAGAGATGCTGAATAATTTTTAGTAGTGCAAGCATTAATACTTGCTATTTCCATTAGTATGAGTGTGCATAGTTGGTTAGCAGAAAGCTAATGAACAAAAACTGGCTTAAATTGCCTCCATGGGACATCAGGACACAGCAGGTAAGATGGAGGAAAAGAGATAGTAGCATGTAGGTATGAAACCTATCTGGACTCAGACTTCATCTTGTGTCTGACATGCTGAGAATTCTAGGTGAGTTCTGAGGATGCCTGACTCAACTAAAGATTCACAGTGATTACAAAAGAACATTGACTCCCTGTTCTCTCTTTATCCCCCATTAGGAAAGACATGGGACAATCTGTTGTTTGTTGCAAAAGATGATAAACTGCAGCTTTCTGCCTGAGGATTCCTGTTGATCATTCCAATATTTTCAAAACAAATGGCCTGAGCTTAAACCTCTCCCTGCTTGACCATCTAAAATTCCCTGTGTCCTGAACCTGGTGGAACACACCTTGGGACAACCCCTTGCTTATTTGTTTTTGATTCTATTAATATCGAGTATTTCTTGGTCAACACAAGATAGATGAAAGGAATGTTTCAAAAAAGCAGCATCTTAAGAGAATGACTAATGTGTTGCTTGTTTGTGCATCATTATTACTCATGCTGTGTTGCTTCATGGGTACCCCGCAAGTTTTGTTCATTTGCTAAACAGTTTAGTTCATTAATGTATGTATTTTAATATCTTGCCTTTTTTTAATACCCTTGTAAACTTTTTCACAGTACAGGATTTCTCCCTTCAGCTGTTCAAGATAAGAGCTCCAGGCTGAGTTCTGGGATGATATACGTAACCTGCCTTCAAAAAGTTCATGGAATAGTACCAGGAGAAAGACATACATTGACATCTGCAATGTGGGATAGCTAATGAGAGAGTTCAAATAAAACTCCAGATCAATGAAGATCCACAAAGAATGTGAACGGGTGGTAAAGAGTGGGTATGTCGCCTTGTGAGAAGAGGTAGAAGTGAGTTCATGTGAAGAAAAAGACCAAGAAGGGGCATTTAGAAAGTAAGTTGATGAGAACAGTTTCAGATGCCATCTGACAAGGGGTGATATTTGCTGTTTTAATTATTCATAGAATTTCCAGAAATACAATGAATTGCTACAATTTTGAAACTCAGGGATGCAACTCAATGAAGGCGCTATTGGTATCTTTTAAATAGAGTTACCTCATTATGGAATTAAGCTGTCTTCCTTTTCTTTGCCACTGAAGACATTAACAAATTTATGCATATTTAAAAGTACTCAACAAATAAGTGCATTTTAAGAAGATTGTTTTTAAAAGCATGGTGACCTTACTTCACTTGCAAATGAAAAAATAGACTGTGCAGTATCTACGCCTTCCTTCTGTAAGCAAGCTCCTTATGAGAATGTAATCAAATTGCTTCATCGCTTAGCAACCACAGGTAGAGTGCTAATAAGTCATGAGTCATGATTCTGTGGGAATAGTCAGCCGGTCAGTGGCATGATTTCAAGGCAGTTTGGATTTCTGTTCTGATGTTTTCAAACCAATATTGACACAAGGAGAACAGATGAGAGTTCAAATGCAAATGCTCTTATAATCAATCGAATTGACCCACACATAGTTTGATCTGGTACAATCTGCTGCAGCAATCTGACCATAGCATCTACAAATCAACATCAGAGTAAAAACGGCACATGGGCATTCTTTAAGAAGTCATTAAAGAATCTGTTTTACCGATTTGCTTTAGCCAAAGAGGAAAAACTAAATTAGTTTTACGGTGATGACTTGGATTTCTTCTAACCAATAGAAAATCTGAAGAAGAGAAGCAGTGGGTATGAGAGAGTTTTTGAAAATATTACCTGTAGCCACTGTGACTGGTCATTGTGACCGGAGGTCCAGGCATTCACTTTGCCCTGCTTGTCTAGCCGTGCTTTCCTTGGTTCCCAAGTGAACATGTCCATGTTGAGAGTTCTGAAGATGCTGGAGGCAGTGATTTGATAGTCTTGTATATGTCCTGATTTCATCCCCAGAGGCTCAGAACAGCCTGAAAGAAAATGTGATAGATACCATGAGAAAAATAATTTATCACCCTGGAAGGTTTCTGTGTTCATTTTGGAGAAGCAAGAGAAGATTAAGCATAATGCTATTCATTCCCCCAAAGAGAGAGCATCTAAATTCAAAAAAAGGGCTATAATCAGAAATAAATCTGGAACAAAATCGAAAAACAAGATAGCCAATTCAGGCTATTTTGTCTGAATATATTTGGGGAAAAATTGAAAACAAGACAGACATTTCACACTACTTTCTGTGATAGATGCTTTTGCAAAATGGAAACAACGCTGAAATGCATTCTCCTGTCTCATTACTGAGAGCCTCATGACTGTTTCCTGGTTTGTAACATTTTCAGTGTGTCTTTAAAAATGGAACATTTTCTCACAAAGTATATTTGGTTTCCTTTGATTTGTTTCTATAATAGTATGATTCAAAATTCCCTCAAATCACAAAGTCATTTTCACAAACTGCTCCATTTTTTTTTTATTCTAAACTGGCCAGCATTTTGTTTTCCAAGAAACATCTGCTAATTTTGATCACTGATTCTTATCAAACACAGTTTCTTCTGGAGGGTGGGAAACTAAATATACTCAATGTATGCCATTTCCAGGCGTTGTAGAATTTTCAGACAAGTGTAGAATTTAAACAGATAAAATAACCAGAAGTAACTAAGATAGCAAAAATCATTTCTGGAAAAGCCTTTCTATAATTTTAATATTTCATTATAATAACCACTAGTGTTAAAAGATTCTCACACATGTCACATATATTTTTAAATTTGATGGGGTACAAAATTGATATTTATGTATACTTGAAATATTATGTGTGTTTGATGACATATAAAATTTTCCAATCTTGAACTGCAATTGTGACAAAATTCTATTTCCAAAGTTTGTGATAGGAAGAAGGACTCTATTACATTAACCAGTGGTTTAATCTTTCATATGCAAATTGTATATTATGTCCATTTTGTCCAAAACAGGGAAACAAAGATAAAAAAGAGGTATCTTGAATCAGTGTCATCTCCTCTTAGTTTAACAGTGTCATATGCCATACTTACTAGCTTTTTGTGTCTTAGTTTTCACCTTTGCAAAATGGTGATAATAGAAATCCCAAAGAAGTGCTCTATTAAATTAGTAAAAATAAAGTACTTAGAAACATTCAATATATGTTAGCTATTCTTATTACTGCCACAAACTTCATTCCAACAAATAGCAATATTAAAAATTCAAATTAGCATACCAGTGAATATTAGAAAATATTCCAGGACTGGTGTCAGTTTTTAAATGTAGGTTATCTCAAGTTCAAGTTCTAAGGGATGTGGTTTGGAAGTCTTCAATGATAAATTATTCTTAAATACAAATAATTGTTTTCTAGTCTCTGAAACTAAATCAACTCTTCATTTTAAGGTTCCTTCATGTTTAACTTTACCATCACCTTTTAGGAAATACTTATTCTATTTATACATGAAAAAAAGTGAGTTGGAGGGGTACCCAACATAATGTCTTAGCACTAGTATTATTGAACGTCAGGGTAGGAGACCTATATACTAAGTCTCATAATTTAAAAAAAAAATCTTTAAATTTTAAATGAAGTATTTTTCTCTAGAGGGGAAAATTTCATGACAAATCTTAAGGATTCTACAGTTTTTGGAGATCTCAATGATGGTGATCTGCAGACTGTCCTGAGGTAACAGGCACTATCTGCATTACAGCCTCTGTCTTGATCTTTTATTATCTACACCTATTCCTTACCTCTATCCCATCCACTACTAGATCTTTGTAAAACTATCTGTCTTACAGAAAAATAAGAAAAAGAGAAGACAGTTCTTTTTTTCTTGTGATATGACATATACTTGAAATACTGCAAAGAAAAGAGATGCCTTTACTTGATCATTTCTACTTAGTCACAGAATTCATTTCATAACTACTAGCTCTGTGGTATTTTGCCCAGTGGAAGTTTTAAATGGTTTGTTTAAAGAATAAATGGACAATTATTCCTCCTCTCATTACAGTCATGATCCATTTCCTGCTAAATATCTCAACTCATATCTATATCTGAGAGTATAAGCTATTTCCTTTTTAAGTATCTGGGGGAAGAGTAACTGCTGATCTTCTAGCAGATTGAGAGATCTTATAACAGTTATTTAATACAGCAAGGCAACCTTGGACTTTATGGTTCTGCACTAGATTGTGTGAAATAGGTTTTTGGTACATTATATGACTGTTTCTTCCAAGTGTTATAGCTAACCTCTCTGCCAATTTACCTCAGCCCACAAATTTCTTTTCTCATCCATATGATTTCATACATATAAATTAATTAAGTCTTTTGTCAGCATGCACAGCACCTGAACAAAATTAAGTATTAGCAATGAAATTGATTATTCCATAGTGAGGTGCCCTAGCTTTTGAAAGCATCCGCCAAAAGATACTATTCTCTGCATGCAAGTCCAAAATCAATTTGGGGGGTTGGGAGCCATGGGTACAGCTTCCTTTTAAGAACATAAAATCTCTAAAGTGTCAGGTATAACATCTTGTCAAACTTGAAAGTAAAATATATTCATACCTTAGGGGTGGAACTGTGCCACATATGAGAGACTAACCCTCATGAATCAAAGACTGAAAAATTGGGGAGATAATGTTAAGCAACTAAAAACCACAGAGCTTGCAGCAAGCCTCATCATATTGTGGCTTCCCCTTGATTGCTTTATGATGAATGACTTCGAGATGACACTGGCCTGTAGTGATATAGTGACATGCAATATAAACAGTACACAGCAATAATTCTGCTGAGATTTACTGGTAGTCAATAAACTGGGGTGAATTTCCAAACTACAGAAAATATTGTCATTAGGATAACTATTGGTACTAAACTATATGCTGTGGCTTCATATAAGATACCCATGTACAATATGTAATTGTGATTCTACAATAGATCCAGTAGTCTGGCCAAAATCACTTTAGATCTTTAAATATAATGAAACATCTAAAAAATCAGTTGCTTTTTCTGTAGTTTGATTCACTTAAAATTCATTCCTTTTTTCAGTATTACCAACAAACCGATGATAAGTGGAAAACAGATATATTATGTATGTGCAACCTCTTTAAAATGAATTCAAAACCTTTCAGCTGTTTTTTAAGGGATGTGTCCTCTCACTTTTTACTAAATGATAATATAAGTTTGATAAAGATCTTTCACATTTGTAAAAGAGAGCATACATGAATTTTCAGTTTTCTTCACAGCTGTTTGAATGGAATGAATTTAGGTCGCAGTGGCAAAGACAGCTTGTAAATGTAGATGCTAAACATACTAGAACAGCTACTGAAAATATAACACAAAAATGCTTAGAGAAAATTTTCTGTTTAGTTTGGAGTCTAGCTATATTAAATTAGGACAACTACAAGATCCATATGTTGTTTTTGTCATTATACCTAGAACTGATGTCCCTGAAAATTAGTTATTTTAATTCCAAGTCCTTGGATTGATTATCTTTGAGTTGGAAAACCACTAATGTAGCAATTTTGGTGTTTAAGGCATTTATTGTCCCTTGGGAAGAATGATAAATTCATACATTCCATAAACCTAAAAAAAAAATAAGAAATTAAGCCTAATCAAGTTCTCATGGTAGACTGGCAATTTCAGTTTCTTTGTAGCCTAAATGTAATTGTTATTTATGAGGTTTTGATGATTTCAGGCTTTACAGAATTTTTTAAAAGAACATAAGTTGTACTTACTACCAAATGCAGAGACATATTAAAATTTGAAAAATGTTCCTGTGAAAAGGAAAATATGCTGTACTTTCTTTGGTCACTCAGAAATGCATTGCTTCTTCGAGTAACTGTACTGTGTGACACGTTTTAAAATTTGCAATCTCTCTCACATACACATATTCACAATCTTATTCTACCATGCAAGTACTAACTAGACGTAGCCCTGCTTAGCTTCCAATTCCAGCTGAGATACGGGACATTCAGAATAACCAGATGGAGTCTCACTGTTCCATGCCAGAGAGATTATGTAGCAGAAACGAGCAGCTAGTGTGTCAAAAGTTAGTTGCAGACTCCATACAGGTGTGCCTTTTCTTCTTTACAGAAAGTGCTAAAATTGATCATGAGACTCACCTGACAGCTCACATCCAAGGAGTTCCATTCTTAAAGTACAGTGTCTTCGGCAAACTTGGGGATAGAGTCTTACATATTGAGCTTTTATGGGGGGTGTGAAAGAGTTAGCATATGGTGTATTGTTATCAACGTTTCCACGGAATACCTGTGTAAAGAGAAAATTTAGAATTTTAAATTATTAACTGCAAGGTTCTTTACTGATTTTCATATATTGACCCTGTAACTTACTCAACTTAATCTTTTAAAGATTAAATAATAAGTAGCCTGGATTATTTACAAACTACTTTGTCTTCAGGAGTGAATAAGAAACCTATAGTTAAAATCCTAATTAAAGCTATGAGCTATGGTGGTTTATGGCATAATCTATATTCTTCTATGATATTTTTTTGCTAATGATAAAGCAGGTCCTTCGCACCTAGGTAAGTGCAGTTTTTTTGTTTGTTTGTTTGTATGCTTTTGTTTTTTAGAAATGGACATTTTAAATTTTCAACTTAATCTGGGTCTACTGGCTCATTTTGCTACATATATTTATTGTATTTGCCTTTTTAGGGATCAGTCTTTAACCAGTGTTTTCTTATCACTCAGTATTTCTAATATGCTCAGTTCTGTTTTATTTAAGGATCCTCACAATTGCTTTCTTGTCCCATATCATTAACTAAGGAACTCACAATTCTTTATGCACATGTGTGTATGTGTGTGTACATACACACATATATGTATATACAGATACATACACTATATATAGACTATATATATATACACACACTAGATACTCTTTCTATAGTCTTCTGTGAAACACTGTTTTCCTCCCAAAACTAAGTGTTGAAATGTTATTTTTAATTCTTTTAAGTCTCATTCTTATTTTATCTTTTATATAACCTGGCAATGAGAAAATTTTACTTATGTTCTCTAATTTTGAAAATCTTGAAAATTATTTAATAAGATTTATTACTTTAGTCTAATCATTCAGATTTTGATTTAAACTTTTTGAGGACAAATTAATAAAATAATTGGCACTATCATATGAAAAGACCAAGGAAACTTTGAATGTTACAATGTTTCCTCTAAAAATAGCAATTTTTTCTTGAAATATGAAAACATAAAGACATTATCTTTTCCACCACTTGGTGCATTTCTTTAAGAACAACATTAAAATTGATGTTCCTCAAATATAGTTGTTTTGACCAAGAATTATTTGATTAAGGAGAGTGCTAATTTGTCAAGGTAAGAAAAAAAGTTATTTCTGGGTCAAATGGTAGTTCCATTTTTATTAGTGTGAGGGTTCTCCACACTGCTTTCCATGTTGACTGAACCAGTTTACATTCCCACCAGCAGTGTAAGTGTTCCTTTTCTCCACATCCGTGTCAGCACTTGTTGTTGTCTGTTTTTTGGATGTGGGCCATTCTTACTGGCTGGAATCTACCCAAAGGAGATCTCAATGTAGGTACAAAGGGGCACCGGTGCTTGGATGTTTTTTGCAGCACTATTTATAATTGCAAAGACATGGAGACAACCAAAATGGCCCAAGATAGATGACTGGATGAAAAAGACGTGGTATATACATGATGGAATATTATGCATCAATTAAAAATGACAAATTTGACAATTTTTTTGGTGACATGGATATACCTAGAAGAAATCATATTAGCAGGAACAAGTCAGAAGAAAAAAGACAGAAACCAAATGGTTTCACTAATATATGGACAAACAAACTAAAATACACAACTGGGGGGGACACCAGCTGGAGTGGCAAGGGAGGGGAGGTGGTGGGTGACCCCTGGGGATCACAATGATGTGAAATATATATATATATATAAATTATTTAAATATAGAAGATATTAAAAGCTGATTATTGATAATATAAAACTTAATTTTCATATACAGCTTCATGCTAATGTTTTGAAAGTTTAATAAGGACACTAGAATTTTATTTAAAAATCTTAAATAGTAGTCACTAAGTATACAGCTTCAAAAACTTCCCCTCTTAGCTAATTAACCCAATTTTAAAAAATCATAAATTCATTTTCAACATCAGAAGTTTCTCATAAATACTCTTAGTTGATAATTAAATATTATTAGTGGAATTTTATGTTTCAATTAAATATGCTGTCAAACTTACCATGTCTTCATTGGTGCCTTTCACTTTGTACATTGCCCACGTCTTTCCATCATTACTATAGGCAATTTTGTAGGATTTTATGTATTCAGGACTTCCAATCCTTTTGGCTCCTTGGGTAATCACACCAGTCACTCTCATTTTTCTTTGTAAATTTATCTGCAGAGACAAGTCATAATGAACTAAATTTCATTGCTCTCAAGATAACCTCATTGGCAATATTGATTTTGGGAAAATGACAATTTTGGCTATTATTGTAAATTTAAAACAATACAAAACTCTGACAACATTCTTCTAATTTTTACAGATGAATATATTAAAAAGAATATATATCAACTTTATCTTCAAAATATTCTCTAATGGTATAATTTTATTCTAAAGTAAAGCAGTATCTGAGAACCAACTTTGAAAAGGGATATATGCTCCCAAACTGTTAAGTAACCGAGAGCACTTTGCTGGCTATGGTATGGCAATGACTTAATAACCTGAAAATGGGTGTATTATCTTGCCAAAATCACCTCAGTGGCATAGCTATGACATTCTCATACTAACACAATGGTTGATGTGTCTTAAACACTTTAAATTGAAGAAATTTCCAATGAAAATTAAATATGAACATTTTCCTGAGATCACTATGCACTGGAATAAGAGAAGGCAAAGGCAATAATGAAGACAAAGAAAATTAACAGACAGAGATATATTATTTTTCTGAATCTTAATGCTACAGTATCTGTCATGGTTATGGAAACTTTCCACCAAGTAGTTTTTTCTCATCATTTCATCACACAGAAAGTTTTGGCTGGTATTTTTTCTTGATTCCAAATTACTGTACAATAGTAAGCTGCATAAGTAACAGTCATCTAATAAAAAATTCTAAATTTTTCATTTTAAAGAAAAGCTTTTTTGACACTATATAACATTAAATGCTACAAGACAAAATATTTTCTTTCCTTTATGCAATCATTAAAAATTGTCCCATTCACTTTAAATGGTTTTTGTGACCATGAATTCTTTCACCCATAACAAAAAGTACCATCAACGTTCTTGACAAGCAGCAATGAAGTTACTCTCTTCATCAATTACAAATCAGAAATATAAATGTCTTTTGTTGTAATATTAAGTTATTAATTTAGAGGCCAGTTACAAATCTGAAAGTGCAAATGCTTTCTTTTTGGTTACAATATTAAGCTAATAAATCAGAGACTATTTTCTAGAGAAAATCAGAAAATCTTCAGATTCATGAAAGTGATTAGGATTTTTCTTTGTTGTTAACTTCACTAGGATTCTGAGAGCTACATGTGAAGTAATGAAGGATGTAAATGAGGAAATGTTCTATAAGCATTATATATATATGGGTGTGGGTGTTTGTAGATGTGTACACATGTGTATGTACTGCACATCACATATACAAAACATTAACAATAGGAATAAGAAAGTGATTCTTAAAAAAGTTTTCCCACCCCAGAAAAACAATGACACTTTGAATGGCCTACATCATCACATTTTCCTGGATTTGTAGATTTTAATTTGTGAATGTGTTATGGAAAACAAATCCTCTCTGTAGTTAGTACCCTTTCTGGCCTATAGAAAGTTTTCTAACCTGGCACAATAGCCTCCTTATACCTTTCTCTCCTTTCTGAGTTGTTCAGTCTCCTCAAACCTTTCTGAATGGCAAAGTTCTTCTCCAATTGGTCTTCACAAGGGAACACTGGGCTTTATATTTGTATTAAGAAGATGCGGGGTATTGCTGAGTTACAGAAATGCAGTGAGTAGCTCCTGACTTCTACCTGATGAGCATTCTCTTTCTTCTGTATTGCTATGCAGACCTTATAAATAACAAAACTGAACCCATACCCCCACCTTTTCTCCAACAATGCTGTGAGTTGATTCAGATATTGACATTGCTTTTTTCATTCAATATTTAACACATCAAAATCACTGATAAAGATACATTTTTATGTACTATCCTTGCTTGGAGACAAAAATAAAAGAATATCTCCCAAAAAGGTAAGTTTTACTTATTGCACTTAACATTTATCTCAATTGTTTTTTGAAGATTGATTTTAGAACTTAAAATCTGGGAATTTGAATACAAAACCTCCAAAGGTTAATTTATTCAGTAGTTTTGTAAATTAGCCATCTTTGGAAGAATAATATACTCTAGTATCATATGTATGGTATGTTTTTAAAAAATACGAGATGCTTCAAAACCCTAGCTTTTTCTAGTATAAACAACATAAACAGTGGACAATTTGAATCATGTTTCCTCCCATTTTAGATGCCAAATTCTGCCCTTGATGTTGCTGAACATTCCTTTTCCAATTATCTTTTTTCTTGTTTCAATTATCTTGTTTATACCTCTTACAGATGATCAAATTATCTTTGCTAGAGTTTTGGTTCATGAGCTGTAGGCTAATATTCTAAAGCTTAAATTACAGACATATAGTAATTGAAAAATTAAAATCTGAAATGTTTTTCTTGAAATCATTAGAAATTGTGTTTTAAAATTTTCTCTTTGCTCTAATATTTATAAGTTCTGAATATATATGTTTAAGATTTGAAAGTGCTGATAGTAAAGCAGTACCCACCTTGGGGTGTCCCCAGTTTAATGGGTGTTTCCAATTAAATATTAGTTCTAGTTTCATTAAGCATAAAATAAAAAAAATAAAGTGATAGAATGGAATATGGTTTAAGTGATTATGAATTATTACTAGATTTTAGACTTTGATGTTATGTATCTAGCACTAGCCAGCTAAGTTAATACTGAATTCAACTTAAAGGGGCTAAAATTTCAGCATCTTAGACTCATATTTATAACAAAGCCTCCAGAAGAAGGCTACAGAATAATTTTAGAAAAGTCAAGATAAAATATAAAAAAGTGTAAGTAATCTTCTTTTATCCCCATTCCAACAAGATATCCTTATAAAGTGACATTTGCAGAAAGGTGAACTTTCTTTCATTATGTTTATTCTGTCTGCATGAACCACTCCAGACACCTTATTAAAGGTTGACTAGGGATTGCATCAGAAATTCCCAAATTACTCCCTGTGAATTTGATGTTTGGATATACAATAAGATTATTATTTATTAATCAGTTTCAGAAAAATTATTTTTCCACCAGATGGTAAATAGACTGTGTGGCATTAGAAAGCAAAAGTTCAGTTCTAAGGTTTTCCTGGTAAATTGTGTTTTATGAATGAATATAAATATTAGGAATATAATCTGAATCTAGAAAGTCTAGAACCTAAGCAAAAGACAAACAGAAGGCAGAAAAGGACTGGTGACAGGCTCTTGTCACTTCCTACTGATGTAACTTGGGCTATTTTTGAAGCTTTCTGAAATTTAATTTCCTCCCTTGTAAAAAGAGATTTTACTAGAATGATTACATACGACATTTATATAATACTTATAAAAATGAACTCCTGCCTCCTAGAAGGATCTTGGAACATCTGCTTTTGTGGGGGGAGGAGGAAGGGGGAGGGTTTTTATTTCTGTTTTTTATTATCTTTTAAACAAAAAGTTGCATTCCTTCTCTGTTTCTACCATTTACCACTATTGTTAGGAAATTTGGATTTAGAAAGCTCTCTTACATTTTAAAGAGTTAATTACTGTAATATCGGTAGGACAGGACTACGGAAACGATTTGTAAAGCTATGTGAAAGTACATTTAAGGCTATTATGTGTGTATGTAGATCTAAACACATAGCTTCAGAATGGGGAAAACATCAATTAAAGAAGACAAATTTATGTCATTTGCAGCAAATGGATGGTGCTAGAAGGAATCATCTTAGTGGAAACAAGCCAGAAAGAAAAAGAGAAGTATGGGATGGTATCACTTATTTGAGGGATATAGGAAAAACAAACAAACATATAAGAAAAATTAAAAACTGCCAATAGACAAAACCACAATGAGATACCACCTTATACCAGTAAGAATGGCCCACATCCAAAGAACAAACAACAAGAATTGCTGGCGAGGATGTGGAGAGAAAGGAACATTACTACACAGCTGGTGGGAATGTAAACTAGTCCAACCACTATGGAAAGCTGTGTGGAGGACCCTCAGGTTAATGAAAATGGAACTATTATTTGACCCAGCAATTGCTCTCTTGGGAATCTACCCAAAAGAGACCTCAATGTGGGTACAAAGAGACACCTGTGCTTGGATGTTTACTACAGCACAATTTATAATTGCAAGGACATGGAAGCAACCTAAATGCCCCAACACAGATGACTGGATGAAAAAAATGTGGTATATATACACGATGGATTATTACTCATCAATTAAGAATGACAAATTTAATGATTTTATAACAACATGGATATATTTAGAAGAAATGATATTAGCAGAAACAGCTCAAAAAGAAAAAGACAGAAACCAAATGGTTTCACTAATATATGGGATAGAGTGGAAAAAAAAATAAACAAAAGCCTTGGAGAAAAGTCAAAACAAGCTAAGCAGCAAACTGAAGCACACAACTTTGAGCAGGAGGGAAAGGGGGGGAATGGAGGGGAGGGTGGAGGGGGGCAAATCCCTGGGACTACAATGTTGAGAAATTTATATATAAATAGAAAAGAAAAGAAAAAAAACTGCCAACAGAACTAAAGCATAGAACAAAGGAGGGGAAGGAGGGAGAGACTAAGATGGTGAATGGGTGGTAAGGTGATAGGAGAGCAATGGGGTAGACAATATATAGGTATTTAGATGTATAAGTGCAAACAATTAAAAGCAAAAAAATGGTGGAAAATGGAAAATTATTGGGATCCTGAAAATAAAAGCGCTAGCACAGGCAATGAGTCCTCTCTCTTGACTCCAATTCTGGACATGTTTTAGGTCAGGAAGTTACCAAGTAGCTTCTAAGAGTGATTAAAACTCTAACTCAAAAGACTGAAAATCACTTAATGTAACAGATATTTGGATTTTTTTTTCATATACATACATACATACGTATATATATGTATATATATATGTATATATATATATATGGAGGGGAACATCAAGGACCGATGATGGAAGACAGGTTGGAAAGACTATTCTTGGTGACATTTTCTCATTCGCATTTTGCTTGTGTGGGTTCTGATTTACCCAGTTTCAATACATTGACAATGGGAAGAGTAGTAGAATACAGAATGTACAGCCATCGAGAGACAGAGAGAGAGAGAGCAAGAGAGAGAGAGAGCAGGAGAGATGGAAAGGAGAGAGGGGGGAGGGGGAGAGGGAAAGAGAGAGGGGGGAAGAGAGAGGCAGGTAACCACAATGATTGGGGCAGATGAGGTCTTTCTCTCAGAGAATAAGGTAGAGGTTAAATATTTTAACTGCCATGATTTACACTTTGTACCGATTCAAAGGTACTTGGAATAGCTGAAAAGGGTTTCACTTTTCCCTTAAGTACATAACTAGCCAAGACGCTAATAACAAACTTTCTGAGGAATGTAAGCAAATAGTTAAAAGAAAATAAAAACAGCACTAATAAAAAAAATCAGACTGATTAATATTTGTTTAAAAAATTCCCTAAAAATACAAATAAGTGTTTTTAAACCATAAGACGGGAACAATATAAATAAGAACCTATTGGAGATAGCAAGCATAAAAATATAATTAAAAGTTTGCAATTAAGCTAAATAAAGTCTCAAAGTGACAACTGTAAACACAGGGAAACAGCTAAAAGATAAACTGGTTCAGCAGCTAGACAGGATTATGCACCCTCACAGAAGGCAAAAGGGTGGGATGTAGAGTTTTCCATGTTGGCACATGATGTAACAATTCAAAAGAAGTGAAAAGTGGTAACATATTATTTAAAATTTCTTAAGTTTGCTTAATATAATGTCAACCTATAATTACTCTACACTAGCAATTATCAAATAAATGTGTAATTAAGATAGTTTGATATTGGTACACATTAAGATAGATCAATAAAATAGAATCAAAATCAATAAATAAACTTTATCATGTAAAGAACATTGCATATTATATAAATGGTACTCAAATCCTGGCAAGCTGAATATTTAAATGCCTTTAAATATATTATCCATCTAAATAATTATGTTTAGATGAATAGATGACATATTACTCAAGAATAAATTTCAGGTAGACTAAAATTTAGCTACAACAACAAACAAAGACTATGACCCACAACTCCGGGGTAGATAATGATGTAAAATAAAACAAATAATAAAAAAGCAAAAAAGAGAAAAAGAAACTACAAAAGTACCAGAAGAAAAGAAGGAATTAAAAATTAAAAATTAACTCTGATAAAAATTAACTTTTTAATCATGGCAGTAGATTTAAAAATGTTATTTATGAAACCAAAAACTTCACACCTTCATTAAGATAAAAAGTAAAAGAAAATCAAAATAAAAATGACAAGCTAGGATCAATATTTTGCACATCATTACATATAGCAAAATTCAACTCAATGAAAACAAATGGGCAAGGAGTTTGTTAAATAAACTCCTTTATGGTCCTTCAAACATGAAGAGACTCATTCACAATGAAAATTCAATCTAGCTGAAAATACTTTGATTTGCTCTTTTCATGCAAGCTGAAAACACTTTATTATGAAATATAAATACAAATCTGAAAAACAGGCATTCTTGTACATTCCAGTGGAAGGATAAATGACACTGTGTCTCAATAAGGATGATTTAGAGACATGAAACCAAATGACAAATGCACACTCAATTAAACTCTTTGTTTTCATTCTAGAGATGTTGCATGAAAGTGTAAACATAGGTAAACTGGTGTAGGTTTTAAGTTGTTTCCTATATACTTGTACGTAAGAGAACACAATTTCAAACAATTTACACTGTCTATCATTTGGAGTTCAGCTCATTTCATCATGGAAAAGTTCAGCAGTTGGAATACTGTGCAGCAGAAAAACAAAGAAAAAGATTCGGAGAGATGGGAATTAGAGGGAGGAGAATAGAGGACTGCTGCTTAGATGTTGTCAAGTTTTGCAGCAGTCTGTAAGAATGTCTGCAATTACCTTAAATTTCTGTGGAAGAACACCAAGACATCAGCCACAAAGCAGGGTATAGTGCACACTCCTGTTTATACTGCTGTGATGGCTAATAACACATACACATATTTTCCTGTACATGACTACAATACCTCAGAGGAAACAAACAGAAAGAAATTGGGTAATAGTGCTTTCTTCAACTGTATATAAATGGATAGCTGGGAGAGAGAAGTGGAAGGTAGAATTTTTACAGTATACAAATTTAATGTTTGGTAATTCAAATATGGAACTGTTTTACCTATTAAAATATTAATACAGATAATTATGGGTGTGTTGTTGGTGAGTATGGGTGGTAATAACACCTAAATGGAGAGATTCTACATCTCTATATAATAATGTTGTAAACTAATGCTACCATAATTGAACAATAATTATATAAATAGAAATGTAATTAAAGATGATTGATAATAAGTTATCTTAATAGCAAAATAATTATAAAATATCCAGAAACTAAGTTAATGAATAATAAGAACTTATGAAGATTATTTTTAACTAAGACCTATAAGAAGACTACAATAAATTTTATTGAATGACATTTGTTCTCAATATTTTTTGTAAGTTCTATGCAGATTTCATCAAAATCTAGTATACTCTTCTATGATTGGATAGGATTTATTCTAAAATTCACTATTTTAAATTGAAAAATAAACTTTTATTAATAATTAGCTAAAAGAACTTTGGAAAAGATGTAAAGTTGGAGGAAATCCACCACTGAAGACATTACAAAGTCATTTTAATGTAAAATATTGTGATACCTGCAAAGAGACAGAATTATCTGTGTGGAATTGGAAAGTGGACCCAGCTATCCATTCACACTTGAGTGAGCATTACAAGTTATGTGGGGGAAGGAGAGATTGCTTAAAAAATGGAATTTGGGAAAAAATTGACTATATAGAGAAAAGTGAAGCTGGGCTGGAAGGCACTAAAGATGGAATGTGAAAAATAACACTATTCAACTAATAGGAAAAAAATGTGGAAACATTTTTGTGACCTAAATGTTGGAAAGCTATTCTTTTAATAAAACTAGAAAAAGCAAAAAATGTGAAGGAAAAATAGAATTAGTTCCAAAAAAGTTAAAGGCTTCTATTCAACTGAGTACATACAAGTATAGTTAATAGAAAGGTGACAGCCTGGAAGAAGACATTTGTAATGTCAAAAACTGACAAGGGCTTATTGAGCTCATGCACTCAAACTTTTATGACTCAAGACTCCTTCACTGTCTTAAAAATGATTGAAATTCCTAAAGAACCAATACACTGACACATGATAGTATATATAAAATGCATACAGTACTAGAAATTTCAGTTAACAAATTACAGACAGCATTAATAATCATTTAAAAATAATAACTTATCAATAACATGCTAGCATAAGAATCAAAAAATCATTATTAAAAAAATACATTGTAGAAAACCAAAAGAGAGAGGCTATTCTACATTTTTAAAAATCCCTTTGCTATCCAGCTCAAGAAAACACAGGGTATATTCTACTATTTGCTTCCATAGTCAGCCTATGGCCAAATATTTTTTGACTGAAGTATATTAAAAAAAAAATCCAACTCCACACAGATGTAGCTGAAATATAAGAAGTATTTTAATAACTTCTATGTGTATATTTTTCTTTGATCCCACATTAAAACTTAAGAAAGCAATAGTTTATTAATTTTCAGTTGCAGTGTAGAATGTGAAAATCAGTGAACTCTTCACATTATGCTAAACTCCATTGGCTTATTTTGCACTTTAAATGGGTCTTTTACCAGGCATGGTTTTGTAGTATCAAGTGCTGGTCATTTGGAAAAGACAGACTCAGTGAACTATACACATTAAATAATCAAAATAACGCCACATCATTCATTCATTACCAGAAAGTCGCATGACTTGATATCACTACCAGTTTCTATCAGAAAAACTATTAGACTGCAAGCTCTCAAGTTAATGTTGGTGGTTACATGTTTTAAAACATTCTGATTCTCATGCAAAACCTCAAATTTTATCACAATCAGCAAATAGTGTAAGCTGTTTTCCTTTATTATTGTTTTGCTTATTGTCAAGAAAAGTTCTTTCAAATATTCATGCATGAATAGCTATAGATTATCTTGATGAGTAGTTTGCTTGCAATTCATACCATCACCCATGTGTATCTCCTGAGATTATACTCAGCAGAATTGCTTTATGTGTGACTGCCATTACACCACCCAGAATATGAACAGCATAGCAAAGGCTGGCATTTAATAAAATTAATGAATATAATCACTTAATCAAAGACTGTCCTTTTCATTATTGAAATAACATTGTTTACGATACTGTGTATGATTTAGAGAAGCAGGTTCTTGTCTCCTCAGATATATGACCAGCATCTTCCCACCATCAAAGTTCCCATATAGTCCTTCATCCTAAATCACAAGACCCTAACCCTTTTTTGCCACTCTCCACCTCTTTCCACCTCACATACATATTTATTGTAAAATATTTTATATTATCAAGGAGGGGCAATATCCACAGATAATATCCACAGATAGAGATTTGCAATCACTATATAAATGTGTATATATATATATATATATATATTTATGCACACATAGGCATACTCTCTAATAATTAGAAATCATGTATTTCATAGAATCTCTTTAAAACATAAGAATTGTGAAAAAAAGTAAAATACATAACAATTTATATGCATTTATAATGTACATATATATGTATACAACATAAACCACATTTTCATATACAACATAAAAGCAGGCACTTTCCATTAATTCACTTATCTATATAAAGATAAGGAATATTAAATAAAAAGCTACACATAAACTCTAATAATTTGATTTCCTATAAGTAAAGATGAATGGGATGGGGTGGGGAATAGTTAACAATGGCAGAAAAGGCAATTCAGCCTCAAATAATTGCTAATAAATGGTATCCTACATAGCAGGAGAGACTGTTGATTCCTACCATTTACTTTTCCATTTTTAATGAAAAATGACCTGCATGGCTACTGAATGCAATAACAGTTAAATACAGAAATATTTTCTGAGAATTTTCCCTCGTATAAAAGACAACACAGAACAATTTCAAGCATACTTAATACACAATAAGACTTAAGATTGTTAGTAATTTAGACAAAAACTAATATTAAATAAGCAATTATCATAAGAGTAGTTTTAGGAATAGCTAATTGTTTTCCTCTGCCTCAAGCTTGTTGCTGTGGTTGTATACTTAAGAGTGCATTTAAGTATGGATCTGTATTATAACCAAACCTAAAATATAAGT
This sequence comes from Uropsilus gracilis, assembly GCA_004024945.1. Lineage (NCBI taxonomy): Eukaryota > Metazoa > Chordata > Mammalia > Eulipotyphla > Talpidae > Uropsilus > Uropsilus gracilis. The sequence continues at coordinate 77,459 of PVHY01000067.1, forward strand.
GCTCCAACCAAATAGGAAGTCTCTACTTACTTTATTTCATTGAAAAGTATTTTTTTCAGTATCTGAATACTTAGTGAAACCTGAATACTTGGTGAAACTCTCAGCTGCCATATTGAGACTTTTAGGTGACAAGCACATAGCCTGATTCAACCTTATAGGCAAGCATGGAAGGACACCCACTTACTGATTTCTACTTATCAATGACTACAAAAACAAACAAAACAAAAACACACCTTAGTCTCTCCTTACCAATGCTTAGGAAAGAGACAGGCAGGTCATATTCTGATTATTACAAAAAGTCTCAGACTCTTATATGTTGACTTTAGTGGAACACACATTTTGAATTGGCCCATAGATTGTGCTAGAATGATCCCTATTCAGGAATAAATGTGATTTTGATTGTTATAGTCTGGTTGTTTCTCTGTGGAAATTTGGGAAATGGAAGAGGAAATACCACATTTTGAAGAATCTCTTGGAAACATTTACCACTTAAATATTATGTAAAGGGACTGGGCATGATGGCACATGCCTGTACGTGACAGCCTAGGAAGCCACGGCCGGAACCAGGGATATAGGTTCAAGTCCCACCAGGGGCAGAGAGTGAGACCTAGTCCCCCCAAAATAACTGGGTGTGGTGGTGCGCACCTGTAATCCCAGCTACCTGGGAAGCTGAGGGTGGGATTCCTTGAGTCTGTGGTACCCTGGGCAACTTGAGCCTGCATTACCACTGGCAAAAATAGTGAGACCTAAAAAATATTATGGAAAGCTTAATTGAGGTTATTAAAAAAATTTAAGTTTGAGCAAAAATCAATTCAAATCTGGCAGCTAAACTGGAAGAGATTAGAGAATGCCACTGGAGGGGAGCTAGGGAAAGACTTTCATAAAGAAAAGGCATAAGCAAAGCAAAGAACTTATTTGATTGAATATAGTGTAAGTGGCTGCTTTCTTCAGAAAAGCCTAATTGGTCATTGGTGATTGGTTGTCACTTTGTTTTCATTTGTTAATACTGAGGCATTTACAGGCATTACAGGTTTATGTAAAACACAGAATTTGATAGCATGTTATGTTAGAGCAGTACACTGATAGAATTTATAGAATAATCATACAGTATAGCAATCATTAGGCATAGTAAGCTTTCCATAGTTTGTCCCAAACACAGGCAATCTGCTTAAATAGATTACTAAGTGCTAGTGACCAGAGGTTTTTTGATGTACAAATTTTTTTCTTTCTTTTTTTTTTTTTAATGATCATGGTTTTGTGTTAGCATGTAAATAACAGAAAACCAGTAGAAGACTAAGTAGTGAAAGAATCTGCAAGACCGAATGAGATTGATATATACTCCATCATTAGAAGACCTAGGAATATAATTTGAGGAATTTACTTTTCCTGTGTATTAGATATACACAGGGTCATGCTTAAACTAAAAGTACATTTCTGTGTTTTTACCAAACTGTAATAACCTTTCAGTTTCAGGAAATGAGGATTGCCCTTGAAAATCAGAGCTGTCTTTTCATTGGATTGGAAACATTAATTTTTTAATGCTTATTATAAAGAAAATGTGCAATCAGAGAAAGTTAAAGAACCCAAAACTGTAAAGTGTCATTGTTCATGACATTTTCACAGTTCTGTAAGTCTTAAATATGTTTTACTTTCTATATTAACATTCTACTTCTGTTGTTGATACAGAAACCATGCATTCAGTTAACTCTTTTTTCTTAACACTAAGAATCTGGACGTATGTGAAAGCAGATTATTTGAAATTTCTAGGTAATGATTTTCCACTGATTGTATTAAAATTTTAACTTTTGCAAATGAGATCTTTAATTCTAGTCACAGTGTTGTTCATAATTAACCTGATTTAAAATGCTTTAACAGGTCACAGTGAAGACAATCCTCCTAGGAGGGCTCTCCTGAAAGCTGGCAGTACAGATGAGCTGCAGGCCAAAGGAATAGGTTACCACCTGTTTCGTGTGATAAGAGAAATAATTTAAACTTTCTTGATAGTTCTAAATATCTGGATTCTAAAGTGTCACCTAAGGAGTTAAAAAATAAAGACAAAAGCTTATCATCGAAAGCTTTTAGTTAACATGATAAAGAATTGGATCTTCCCTGTTCTTTCACATCATTTTCTTAATATAAAGTATTTTATCAAATGCATTTGAATATCTTCTGCTGAGAAGTGTGAGAGGCCCTGAAAGGTCCCTACATATGGAAGGTCTTGGAAATGTTTCAAGATGAGTCTAGTCACTCAGACCACCTGATGACAGCATGGTTTTGCTAGAACAGGTCCCAGATGGTATACTTTCTCTTAACCCGCCTGCCACCAGCACCCTGATCAACTGACACTCTGTCTTGCTGCCTGTTCTACACACCCTGGCACTTGGGGTCATGCTCACCAGGTCCTCAGGCCCTGAACTTTCAGATGAACTGCTCTTCAATCATGAATCTTTTTTCTTTGTCCTCAATCTGTTTTTGTCAAGTTGTGCTCATTATTCTGATAATGTAATGTAATCAAATCATTGATAAAGCATGCCTGGGAAAAAAGGGGAGGGTTCCCCCACCCCCTGCCCAAGAAAACATGAAAAAGCTTTGAAAACTTCCAAAGAGCAAATTCTGAAAAATACTATAATATTGCAGAAAATAACTATACAGGAATGCTATGCTTTAATAATTTCACCATTGTGTTTAAGCAAAGAAATTAAAATTGAAGTTACACCTGCTCAACAAGGTTTATTCAAGAAACATGAACAAGACTGCAAAGGGTTTTTTCCTCCTAATTGACTTTTATTAACTAGATAAACATTTAGTTTTGAAGTTCCAAATAAGAGGTTTTTTAAACTGTCTACACTATTCTGAACACTGGTCAGCCTTTACATATGTTCAATTAGTTATCTTCTTTGAAAAGATGGGAAAAAAATCACATTGAATAAACATAAAATCTATAATTACTTTATGACTCCTTGCACCTGGTACAACCTCCAATTAAAGTGAAACACCCCATTTGCTCAGCAGCATGCACAGAAGCAATGAACCACCATGGGTGTAATCGGTGGTTGTTCCAGAAGGCCTGGCTGGAATAACAGTTTCCTCTCGATTTCCACCTGTTTGTGAAGGGCAGGACTTGCACTCTTTATAAATGGTCGTCTTCTCTCAGTGCTTACTGTGGTTATGGTTTCTTCACATGTTTTTAGCTTCACAGTTTCACATTCAGGAAAGAGAATGATGATTCAGGAATGTGAACAATGATCCATGACTTTTATATAAAGTCTTTAACCTATATATTAAGTCAGATCTAATATAATATTATATATTCAGAGAGCCAAGAAATTTTCATCAATATGGCTTTGTGGTCCTAGTATAGACTCCAATTGATATATTCTGAATTTTATTTCACTTTATTTTATTGACATTTCCCCTTTGTTGCTTCAGATAGCTAGGACAAGAATTTAAAAACACAAACAAAAAAATATAAAGTTTCGTAAAAAGCCTGGCAAGCAAACAGATTCAGTAAAAAGATGAAGGAAGAAAAGAACAGAAAAAGGAGAAACTGAACATAAGGGAGTAGTTGGGGAATTAAGAGAAATAAAAAGAGAAAATGGAATCAGTAAATGAGGAGAAACACTAGCCCGAATAAAAAATTTTTAGAGATAATGGAAAAAAGCTCTATTGTGTATTTTCCAAAGAAGCCGGGGGTGTACCAAAAGGGGTAAAAAAAAAAAAAATCCTTGATGTACAAGCACAAAAGCAGTGATGTGGGGGCATATGGAACTTTCTCTAGGTGGCCAGTCAACAATCCAGAATTGTGTGGTTTTTAAGTGTGCAATATACAGTAAATAACCACCACAAACCATCATCAGAAATGTGTTACACACACACACACACAAAAAAAAAAAAAAAGAAAGAAAGAAAAATAAGTACTTAGACATTGAAGGAGTTTATCACACACAGACACAAAAATTAAAGACGATATCCAAAGAGATGAATTGCATTTAATAACTGGCCCAGGAATCAGGTGGAAGAATTGCTTTAGGCTTCTATACTTCAACCATCTCACTAACTGGACTTCAAAACGAGTGCATGTCAGGATGCTGCTGAGTGCATTAGAAAGGAAAACAAAATTGGGTTAACCAATTTCTTTTAAGGATAGTTAGCTAACACTGAGATGCCTGATACTTAAATCTTTACCCAGCACAGTGAAAGGTCTGCAGAGTGAGAAGCATTATACTTTTGTATTCTCTAGTTTTTACCAAAATAATCAGCTTATTATTCTTAGCATGCAAGTAAGTGTGCTAACAGAAATTTCCAACTTTTGCTAAAACACATCCGATGTATTCTATTGATGAAGATGTTATCAGTGATGGCAATAAGTATCCCACAATCTTAAATGTTGACATGGAATGAATTAAACATCAAGACAGAAACAAATATCATAGAATCAAAAGTTAAAAGGTACTTCAGGGGAGCAGAATATTGTCACTTTTATGGACTGAAGAAAAAAGAAAACTATAAAGCAAACATATGCTCCCATGCAAAAGTTGCCAAGTGTTCTAGAGTATTATTTTCCAGCACTGTACAATTGAATTCATTAACCAAAAAGAGAAATAAAAGAGTGGAAATCTTTGAAAAAATATGTAGCAGCTATTATCATGTGATAGCTTAGTGTTTTATATTCTTTTTGTTCTTCTGACTTTATTTTAATCTACACAACCATAATTTTACTTATTTTTGTATTAAAAATATTATACAATAAAATAAAAGTTTTAAAATAGTAAATTCCATTATCTCATGTGGCATATAGCAGTGTTCTGACAATGATGAAAGAACTTAAAATTCATGAATTTTTCTTGAGAACTTAATGTTATGACTAAAAATATTTGCATAGTCAAATAAATATTATTTACTTATTTCTCATTATTACTAGGCTGTTACTCTAGATCTAAAGGAATATTAACTAAGCTACCCAAATTATCTAATTTCAGACATGATTAAAATAAATTTTTAATACTATGGCAAAAATCAGGCACACAGCAACAATATTCCAGTCTCTTAAAATGACAGCTGATATAGCAGATTCAGTGAAGTCAATAAAAAGTCTCCCTAGAAAATGTAAATGGTATCTTTTAATCCTTTACCTGATCATACATTTCTGTAGTAAGGATTAATTCATAAACTGTTCTTATTTCTATGGGGATTATTGGCACCGCACTTATGTATCTATTCTTGAATAAAACGTGAAAAGTAAAATGACTGAACTATCTCAATAATCTGAAAGCTTCTCTAAGAAAATATTTTCTGAAATCAGATGTCAGATTTTCATAGCCATCATCCCCCAGGATTGTATTAAGCTCAGGATAGCTCACTATTAGATACTGAAGACAATGGTGGTACCATGAGAAACCCAGAGAAGAAGACAGACAAGAAAAACAAAGAACTGGGAATCAGAAATCTGGCACTACAGGTCTTTAGGGGTACAAACAGGTCTCCCATTTCTAAGTGCTGATCAGCAATCAGGACCATAGAGACCCCTAATTGCCTACTTCCTCCAAGGGATAGCAGAGGAGGAAATTGCAGATCTGTTTCTTTTGGATGGAAGCAGACCACCTTATTTTGGAGCAAGGTGTTTGCTTTCTGAAAACCAAGATTGTGACATTGGTGCCACTGTATTTCCTAACCCTGTTTTGGGCAAACAAATCTTTGTAAATCAGACTTTTTCATATTACTATGGTAATGAAGTGCTCTAACTCACAGGGTTGTCTGAGATAAAAATAGTGTTGCCCTCAGGTGACTAGCAGCTCTGAGTATTATTCGCAACCATTACCATTCTTTCTGGAGAAGAAGATTGAATTTCTAATTTACTAACATAAAAAAAAAAGAGTGAAATGATTCTCTACTTGATACTAATTAGGTACATTAGACACTATGACTTTAACATTATATTCAATGTACTACTTCATTTGCTCTTTGTATTAAACCTATAAAATGAATTGGACAAATTCTGGTCTTCTATAAGGGCCACACTGGGGGAAGATGGAGAAATTCCGGTCAACTTTGCTCCCTCAGAGGCAAGCAGAATAAATGGAGATGTAGCCACAATACAAAGAAAATGTTACAAATGATAAAGGCACAAACTTGTTATCATGGGCATAAGGAGAAAATATCAACTGGTACTAGAGAGAGAGGAGGGAGAGGAAGAGAGGAATAGAGGGAGAGAGGGAGAGAGAGAAAGAGAGACAGAAGAGAGAGAGAGAGAGAGAGAGAGAGAGAGAGAGAGAGAGAGAGAGAGAGAGAGAGAGAGAGAGTGTGTCCTAGGAAGGTCCAAAGTCATCTCAAGATACAAAGATCATTTCAGACCCAGACAAACAATGGAAACAAGACTAGGAGGGAGTGTGCCCACTCTAGGCATTATGAGAGGACTGAAGAGGCTGGGAAAGGGTAATTTCTGCGTCTATTCACCTGGAAGGTTTCTTTTCTGTACGGTTGAAGCCTGAAGTCTCCGCTTCCTCAGTTTAATGCATTCTCTCAGCTTTGATGCTTTTATGACTTCCTTTGCTCTTACATGTAAGATTTCAAAAAATTATTATAACAGTAATATATTTTATCTTGAACCTGATACTGAGAACTTGACAGGTTCCTATTAGATATGATTTGGTTCAGTTGTGAATGACAAAGACCAGAAAGAATACCGGGTTAAATCAGAAAGAACTTGTGTAAATATGTGACTAGGTAGCAGTGACCAATATATAGGGGTTCCATGTCCCTTTCATCCTGTGGCTACTGCATGTACCCTCAATATCATGGTACTGGGTGCTGATATCTGATCTCCTGGCAGCAAGATGGAGGGCAGAATAAAGCAGAGAGAAGAGGATAAATAGGTGCTATGTTGCAAGGAAGGTTCTCAGAAACCACAAGCTGATTCTTTGGAGTATTTTTGAGTCACATGCTTTGAGTTACAGTAATTCTAAGAGGCCATCCTATCTCTATTGTCAACTAAAGCAGTGTGTATCTTAGTGCAGTTAATAAACTTTGTTCAGAGTCACAATCCTGATCAGCTGAACCCAGAACCATTGACCTTGAATCCCATATTATTTCACTGCAGAATCGAACTTCCTGTGTAAAGGTGTTTTATTTGTATTAAATTTAAACAACCCATGAACATGTAGTGCAGCTTATATATCTTCATGCTACCTAGTAACTAATTTAAAAGGCATTGCTGGGCAAATAAAAATGTCCTAGGTCTTGGGGATATCGAAAGAATTATGATAGCATATTCTATTCTTATTAAAAGTTTAGTCATCGGGATTGTTGAGACTACAAAGTGGCCCAAAAAGATATTAACTGTATCCTCATGGAGTTTCCTAATAAAATAATTTTCTACACAGCCATTAGTTATAAACTTTAACAAATACTAGGCAAGAGAAGAATTAGAAGTGTTCATAAATATATTAGAAAAGCTATATCTAGTCTGGGGTGAGAGGTGGAACAAAGAGAATCTTTCTTGAGAAAGTGGCATCTAAAGTGAAAGTAGGCAGTGAGTTATTATCCTTGAATATACTGAATGAATTAATTTATTCATTTAAATTGAAATGGATGTAATTTTGGGGGGTCTACTTTGCCACGTCTGGTAAACTAAAAAGAGTCATGTGGTTGGAATTCAGAGTAAATGCTCCACATTTCTCATGGCACATGATTGAGAGTTCAACCAAACACTTTTTATTGTCTTTAAAAATGTCCACTCAAAGAAGTAGGAATTTTCAACACAGATAACAAAAAGATGATTTTATCTATTTAAATATGCTCCACAGTGTATGGAATACTTGTCTGTTGTCCAAATTATTCTCTACGAATAGTTGTTGCTCAGTAAATATCAGTTTACCTGGCAGGTTGGAAACTAGGAAAAACATTTTAAATACTTGATAATGTTCTCCTCTTTCAATATTTAAATGCATCTTTCAAAATATGGGTTAGTGCTTCCAAGGAAAAGAAAAGGTTAAGATCCATGGGCAGTATTAAAATGTCTTATTTGTTGTTTTGTTTTACAAGATAATCACATTTCAGTTTAAGAGCTTCTTGAAAGCTACTTTTATACAAAAATAATGGCTTAGGTTGGCTCCACTTGAAAAAAATGATATAGAAGAATTCATATCTATTTCTGAATTTAGCATTCTGTATCTTAACAGAGCTAATGTACTAATAAACAAAGGAATCTGAGCTTAACATTGTTTTCTTAAGTCTGAGAAATGAAAATATAGCCTATGTATTATGAACTCATGGGAAAATACCTCAAGATTATTGAGGCATTAAATACATAGTAGAAACAAAAAAAAAATGTGAGAGCCCATTTGTGCAAAAAGGCCTTTATTATTTTTTTCAGGAACCAAATATCACAGCAAAATAAAACAATCTATGCTAAGTACACCAATGCCAGGCTGAAACAGCTACTATTGTAATTAAATATATCAATTCTGGAGAAAGGAGCAGTAGCTGAACAGTAGCAACATTAAAAACCAATACGTGGAGAAAATGTAATCAACGTATGGTATAAAAATGAGATGTTCTGGAAAGGGCACTAATATAGAAAGGATGTATTTATTCAGATGCTCAGAGTTCATTCATTTCTTCCTAAGGAGCCTATATAATAGCACTACTTGGTAAGTTACTGTCTTCTAAGCTATTTTGATAGAAATGAAAATAGAAAAAAAGAAATGTTCACTACTTTGGAAAGCACCCTCATCTGTGCTCTTAAACCTCTATTAGGATACTACATGGATACCAAGTATATACTCCATTACATGTGACCATTGATTGACAAATCAAGAAAAAGTGTCAGAGGTCAGTGATGTACACTTTTCTTCCACTCTGTTATACAAAGCAGCAAACCCCTCTCTCAACATTATATTGAATGCTATTAGAACTTTTCGCAAGTAAATCAAGCATAAAGTTCCAAATAAATGTATTGTTTTCCAAGCAAATCAACTTCCTTTCCCTGACCTCTATAACTCTGTTAATGGTACCAAAATTATGTTCAAGTTCAAATCCCAGGAATTTAATTTTTCTTTTATACTCCCTTCTACCCCCTAACACATAATTCAATCAGTTGTCAAGTCTTCCCCCTCAGGCTGTCTTACCATTTTCTCATTTATTTTTACTTCAACACTTCTGACAGTCTGATTCATGTCCTTTGCTGTGTAGTTAGCTATAAATGCTTCTTAACTGGTCTCCATGCTCCTAGGCTTAGCTTTGCATTAAGCACATTTATTCAGCAAAATTTTCTTAAATGCCTTTAGGCACTAGATATGCTGTTATGTAATTGTAACACTTACATGGATATGTGATCTTCCTAAAGTTTAGTTCCACCAGTGTCAATACTCCACTGTAACACATCCTTCAATAAGCCTGAAGTGTCACCTTCATCTAATATCGAGGTATATTCACATTCGGTATCTCTTTACCTTTGCATATTTTTACCCCCCTTTCCCCCCTATATATATGGGATATATATATATATATATATATATCCCATTTTTCAGTAGAGTAGGACCACTTGCTGATATCTTCAACTCCTTCCATCTCCCTTGTGATTTATTCATTCCGTTCCCTGTCTGGAATAACTTCAATGCCATCTTAAAATATTGAATATAATAAATTCACCTTTAATAATTAAAATGTTTGTGGATTGTTGATGTTTTCACTGTATTCTACTTGCATAAAAAATCAGTTTTTTTTCCAGAAAGATTTCTAAAATCCTGCTGAGAATTTAACAATAACACATGTAAAGGTTGGTCTTACAGGGATATAGATTTCTTTACAATCGTTTTATTCTTTAATTATTACTTGTTGAAGGTCTCAAATTACAGACAAAAATCCTCTGAAACAATTAAGCATATTTCCTGTTCATGGAGAAGAGACGATGTCTGAGAAGGAAGATTCTGCTACTGGCAGGTCATCATAAAGAAACATAAGGAGTTAGGTCCTAGAGTTGTGACATTTAGATGACAATCACTACTTTAAAATGTTTCATATTGATGTTTCACTATGACCAGCAATATTACTGCTCTCCAATCTCTTAATTTATATAATTAAATCACTGTTAAAATGAGAGGATACATTCAAGGTGAAGTAATTCTCTGGTTAGGATGTGAGCTTTATTAGGATAGTGATTACCACATTTTTCTCAGGATTGCTAATATCAAAACTCACTTGGGGTATTTTTTTCATTATGTAGTTCCCTGTGGCCCATTCTGACCTATTAAATCATAAATTCTAAGGACAGAGACCATATTTAAAAATCTCTCCAGGTAATTTTGCCTACTTGAAGCTCAGAACCACTGCCTCAGGCTAGAGGTGAAGTACTTGTTTATGAGCTAACAAATTTTATAGGATGCAAAGTCACTCTATATAAGTAAAAATCTATGATTATCCCATATCAACCACAAACATCCACCCTCTTTCTTACCCTCCAAAATAGAAGGGAACTTCCAAGAGTTGTCACAGAACAGTTAATATAAAACTGTGCAACATAACTATTCTGTGAATATTGAAAATGTGCTTCTATAAATGTGCCTATACTGTCCCATCTGAAAAAGTGAGATAAGAACAATACTGATTATATGGAATTTACAGAATTGGTACATGTAAGCAAATGTAACCCCAAGACTGTCAGTTGTTACATCATCTTAAGCTAACGCATAATACTATGGATGAGACTCATTTGTAACCTAAATATCAGTGAATGCGCTCATTTTCCCCCTTTTAATCTAAACACATTTGATTGGTTTCAAATAACAAACTCCCTGACTTTCTGCAAATGAAAATGGCTTCAAATTAATTACTGTCTCAAAAGAAAACATAAAAGCTTTCAGCAACAGGTTAGGTGGCTTAGTAGTTGGTTACATTTTCAACACAAGGAGTTTTTCATTGAATCACTAGAGCAGAACAAATTCACTCAGTGTCTATAGTGGAAATAAGAGCTTCCTTTAGTCCACTCCAAATAGTAATCCACTAGTTCCCAGAAGGTAAACAAGAAGAGACAATGAAACCTTTAGCTCAGACTCTCACTTTCCCCTCCTTTATAGCATTTTCCCCTCTGGGGACTCAGGGCTGCAGCGGATCCTCTACAGTTTTGCAAAATGTGCTGCTGCAGCTCTATTAGGATAAACTGTTGTACTGGAGACAGCAGCCACCACCACTAATTCATAAATGGCAGGTCTCATAAGCAATTTAGCACCTTTGGTTGAAGCTGGCTTCAGACTCACAGAGGAGTAGTTTAGCAAAAAGTTACAATAATAAACACTGAAAAAGGATAACTCGGTGTTATCTCCTAATTGTCAATGCCAGAAACAGGGATACATAACACAGAGACTGCTGTCCTGTCAAGTGATGAGACTTGAGGAAGAACCAGAACAGTTTATAATGAAAGCAATTAAGGTAATTGGAAAAACCAGATGTTCTGAATTTTGATTGCATTTTTTTATGATAAAAGTGAATCACTATTTTCCTTTTAAGGCATTTTTATTGAGTTAATACTGGTTTATATCATTTCCATTATATATGTGAAGGATTGTTAGCACACTCACCACCAAGAGACACATAGTCTCATCACAGACCCTTTGCTCTCTCCCTTTCATATTCCCTCTGCTCCCCTTCTCCTTCCTTATCCCCTCTGGTAGTGCCCAGTGAACTTTCAACGGTTAGTTTTTTAGGTTAGCTTTGTCTGACCTTTGCTATTTCTCATCATTTCAGATCATGTCCTTTTTATTCTACCAGCACTACTCTGGAAACTGTCTTCAAACAATGAATTATAAAGGCAATAGAATGTATTTAAAATCTTAGGTGATTAGGCAAAAGTTTGTCTTTAAGATCAAAACACATCAGTGATAATAAAAAAGTCTTTTTGTAAATGTAGTTTGCTAAATTATCCACTAAGAGTCTAGGAAATGTTAAAAGCTATATTAAAGAGTTCCCTGTAACTCTTTGTATCCTATATTTTATGAATAACAGTAATAAGAAGTCATTTCCTTGTTTTTGACATTTCTGTCAGGGTAAAATTAAAAATTGTATAGAGAGACACTATTATCCTAAAGGTTTATACCTAGGGTAAATTAATCTCAGGATTAAAGAGTACCTTAATGACAGCACTGTCTAAAATTTCTGTCTCTTCTAGAGTGATTATGATAGCAGACAAAATGTGCTAAAACAAACATTTTAAAGATTTCAGAAACAATGTGAGTGGGACAGGAAAAGGAAAAAAAAACTGGTTTTTGTACTCAAGGTTAAACTAAAAGACTTCTTGACAAACACACTGCAGAGATGACCCACATCTACCTAATGTTCCCAATAAAAGTGATTTGTATTGAGTATGGAGTGAAGAATGGGCCACATGGATTTACAGATGGTTTCATTGCTTGGTTGTCTGGATGGGTGAGGAGTCCTCTTTAATGTAGGTAGAGATACCAGCTTTGACAACAAAGGAATCCTGTTTAAATGGCATAATTCAAATAGAGGCATATTGCAGCTGAACATAAAGAGCACTGATTTGTTGGGGCATTCTCAGTACCACCTGGTGCAGCTTTATCAGCATATGAAAATAAACACTATATCCTTTTTCGCTTAATAGTTTCTATTTTATCAATCACCTTCATTTATCCAACATCATTTTTTATTCAAAGTGCTATGGAAATCAGGTGTAATTCATACTCCAAAGTTGTTTATGGTATAGGAGAGAAAAGGAAACAGTGGCTATAATGGCATATTAGCAGCTGTGATTGAAACAACAGTTTGCAAAGAAGGAACAAAGGACTGTTAGGTTACTTCTAATTTTGGAGTTAAAAAACAAATTTCAGGAACTATTTGACAGAAAATCAAATAAATCTAAAGACTGGGAGATGTGCAGTAGAAAAACCGGGAAGTAGAAATGCATCCAGGAGCAGGAGCTAAGAGATGAATTTAGGGGAGCAAACCTCCATGCATAGAGCTCAGAGAGAGCAAACAACTTAGAACAAAGAGATTCCAGGTGCAGCTTTTTTGCATTACAGAACAACTACAACTGGCTGATCACAGAGCCCATAGGGCAGAATCTTGAGTTAAGATCCAAAACATTTCATTTACAGTTCAGAAAGAGGAAATATACACTAGTATTGGTATAAATGGGAATTGATGAGCTAATTAGATTGGGTACATAATTTTTACAGGATAGATTCATCATGTCATTTTTACTTAATTCTGTGTCTTTATTTTAAAAATAAATACCACCTTACACACAACTACATGCGAAAACTCATTTCAAATAAACAACTTAGAAGAAAACAGTAATTTTCCATCCAAAATTACTATTTTTTATGTAAAATGTCCTTAGAAGAAGCAACATATTAATGTCCAGATTTAATAAGTCATGGTTGGCATGGTTAAGAATGTATCTGGGAATGTGGCTTTTTCAGGGAAAAACAGGCTAGCACATTTCCACGTGAATAAAGAAGTAGAAATATGAATTTAGTTCTATGCAACTCAGGTTCGATAACTAGAAAACAACCTGAAAAAATTTACTTTTAAAATTCTGCAATTTTAAAAGTGGCTTTTGTGTTTCAAGGAGCTCTGGGTGTCTATGATTTTGCCAAAGAAGTTTTCATATACATTACATACAGGCTTTTGAAATGAAACAGTATATATATATATAATGGATTTATACTCCAGAAATATGGATTTGAAACATAATTTGCTTTCATATAATTCTCTTTTGAACTCATGTTTCTAGATTACTATTTTATTTAAAAATAAAAAAGTCAGATAGATTTGCTTTGGGATATTTTATATTTTCAAACAGAAGTCAAGAACAGTTTGGGGATACTGAATGTTAAAAATACTTAAAATTTTTAGGACTAATGACTAATGCTTACTTGCAAACTAAGACCAGTGCAAGTCAGACCAGGATGTAACCCGGATTCTGCCTCCCACTAGTTGAGAGACTTTCTGTGGGTCATGTATCTCACACTATATTTCCTCATTTTTTTCACTGTTTTTTCCTCTCCTCCCATCACTACAGTTATTAACACTTGCAATTCCAACAACAAAGTGTCAGAACATATAGCAAGTGTTTTCTAAACTCTATTTTTTAATATAGCTCAGGTAATTCTATGCCAATCTTTATAAACTGATAAAATATGTTTACCGCACAATCTGAGCATGGCCTGCAGTAAGACATGTCTATGGTCAATATAGAAGTTTCTATTTTTCCTGTGACATATATGATTTCTGTGGATATTAAAGTTTGAGAAATTAACTATCTCCCACCACTACCTGCAAATTCTGTAGTATACAGAAAAGGAAAAAAATCATGATCACATTCACATTTTCTAGAAGGATAATGAATTTTCTAAAATGGAAAGATAAAAACCCTATTTTTCTAAGTGATTAAACTGAAACAACTATTGGTATATTAACATTTAAAGCAAAAACATGGCTTTGTCTTGGTAGACTCATTAAAAATATCAGTAAGCAAATATACAGATATAGCATAATGGGAATTTTTGTCATATTTTATAAATATCATGCTAGATGCCTTTTAATATAAAAGGTTTACTAAAATAGACTGCTTGGTTATCATAAAATATTATAGTTCAAATTATGTTTACCAGATGATATAAGACTAGGTCATGCACATTATATTCTTACAACAACATAGTAAATAGTAACTCTTTAGTTTTCTATATCCTCAATTCAGAGTGCTGCAGGGAAATGCTATTTTTTTTTCTAGTGCTTCATAAAGGGCAAAAGACATAAAGATATTAACTCAGTAAAAGTTCATTGAATGAATGAATAAATGGATATGTGAAAATTACATGGGTATTGTGGAGAGAATGCATTATATGTAAAACAAAATCACGAAGAACTTTGCAAGCAGTATTTAAGTATGTGTAGCTACACAGGACAAGAAAAATAACAGGAGTATAAACTATCTTTAAAAAAACTATCTTTAAAAAACTATCTTAAAAAATAACCTCGTTATTTATTTGGGTAGTTAGTAATCTACCCAAAATTTAAGATAAATGTTTATGTTTCATAAGCAGTAACTCGACTTATTTCCATAATTGTGCAAATTTGCTATTTCTAACACAAGTCAGAAAGAGATAATGATATTCCAGTATAATAATTAACTAGTAGTGTTTAAGGTGGTGGTCATTTATTAGTTGAAAAAAATCTGGGTGAGGAAATAAATATACATTAGAAAAATTAAATAAGAAATAAATAAAATTTAGATGTATTTACTGCACTAACTCTTCAAAGTTAGAACCAATTACTGAAATGGTAGTGCTACCAACAAAATGCAAGCTGAGTGTGTAAATTTAAAATGATAATTTCACTTTTCATTTCATCAAGACAATGAAGAAAATGAAATTTAATAGTAATTAGAGCATGTGTGTCACACACCTGAAATATTAAGGGAATACTGTGCTCATTATAGGTGAATTTAAGCAAAGTGCTGAATATAAATAAAATAACCAAGAGACAAGGAAAATTAATAATACTCAAGTACAGAAAATTTGGCACATGATTAGTTTTTGAGATATTATTTCCCTTTAAAAAAGCAATAAACAGTTTCTTTTTTAAAAAAACTTAGAAAATATGCTACTATAAAAATTATAATAACATCATTCACAAAAAAATCTATTGAATAACAAGTGAGTTTTTAGTCATCCTCTCATTATAAGGAAGCTTTCTTCATCTAATATTAAACCTATTTTTACTAATAGTGTTATTCCCTAAGAAGAAATCATCTTCAGACAAAAGAAAATAACAATAAATTAATAAACATAATTAGATGCTCTTAAAGTATTATCATTCTACTTAAGTTTAAATTCTCCTAAATGTCCATCATTGTCTTGTTCCTTTGAGATTTGTACCTATAGTCACTAGGAAAAGAGAGTTTAAAGTTCACTCATACTTTAGAAGATAAGCAGATACACAGTGTTACAGTGTTTAGTAAACAAGATTTCTGGGACAAAAAAAGTGAAAACTCAAGACATAAAATATTAATTAAGTGTTTCTCAGAGAAAACTTTCCAAAAGTATGCTTTTTTATGTTTTATTGAAACATGTCAATCACTGATGCTCACAAATATAATTTGCCAAATAGAAACCCTGAAGCAAACTTGTGACACCATCTCCCAAATGTTCTGCAATTTCTGCTATAAATCTTAATTTTTAAAGTTTTATCTGTTCACAATCTCATAGATCCAGTTCCAAATAATCAAATAAAAATGATTCCTGGAATGATTTTTAACTAATGAAATGAAACAGTTTACATTTTTCAGTACCTATTTTAAACCTTAATTAGTGCTTCATAAGGTGGTCAAAATCATATAAATGTGCCATTTCCACTTTCCACAATTTTCTTTGCACATGTTGCTATGGATTAGGAAAACCATGCATAATTTAAGAGCAATCTCAAGAGCATGCAAAAATAAATTTATGAAACAAAATACGAATTCTAGATAATCTCATTCAGATTAAAGCAATATATGACATATAAAATATATGACATATAAAATTCATAAGAAGCCTGAACAATGAAACACTTTTAAGGTAATTTTGGTACAGTGTTTAATGTAGAAAAGTCTACTATTTGGTCTTAAATCAATTGTTCTTTCAACTAACTGCTAGTAAATCAGCCCTTGTATATCACACCTAAAAATATCACTTCATGGATTCCCATGGTTACTATGACATTTGACAAAGTACTAAGTAAGCATACAGATTAAAAATAAGCTCTCTAACACAACAAAATTCTGCAGTAGCTCCCATTTCTAATGAAATATGGTTAAAACCTTTTTAGTATGTACGGATTCTATATACAACTAACTCACATGGTGTCTTTGAACATATTCCTCCAGCAATCTATGTGCAAGATATGGTTGTGTACAGGATGTTCCTGATTCTCACCTGCCTTTTTTGAATATGGTGATCCTTTTACAGCTAGTCCTCATGGAAACAGTATGTTCTATGAGCTCTTCCTTGGACCCTACCATATAAGGTATATACCTTATATGGTAGGGTCCAAGGAAAATGCAAGGTCCAAGAAGGAAAAAAAAAATTTTCCTTCTTTCAGCACACATCAATTATTAGAAGATTCTAATGTGTTCCTTCCCCTCCCCCCGCAAAAAGGGTATTATCTTTTAAAGAAACTATGCTTTGATCATCTAATATGTAATTTAGGTCACATTTCAGCTAAAAAGCATTTAACTAGATAATTTGTATGGTAGTAAATTGGTATTATTAATCATGATTCTATCCACATCACAGTACCTAATTGTGTTCTATTTAAATAAGGTCAGCTAAGCTGAAAAATAGAAGAATATGAATGAAAGTACTTTCATCTATTGAAAGTAGGTGCTGAAGACATTAGAGCTATCATAATTATTCATTGTATATTTTATATTTGCACATGTGGAACCACTTCTGAGACAGAGAAGGGAAAGAGGCAATTTTATATTCTTGAAATGTCAATGTTAACAGAGTGCTAATGAATACATGGCATATGTAAAAATCTCCTTTGATATGCATCTTAAAATAGCAATACATATAACCTCCAAATGTTACCATTTTTAGTTTTCTTAAATGGAATATACACATTCCTATGTTTTAATGGAGACAATCTGGACTCTTCACTCTATCACCCTTGCCTCTGTGACATGAAGACATGTCCCACTTTGGGTTCTCAATTATCTTCTTTCTGAAAAGACTCTGGTCATTCCTTGACAGTTAACTTGTTCCACCCCAACTGTTACCTGAATCCATGGCCATCTGTCATTTTCTGCAGCTGTCCAGGCATTTATAAGGCCCTTCTTATTAAGACGTGCATAGTAAGGATACCATTTCTGGAGCCCAAAGAGAGCTCGGTGAGTAGATGAAGCTGTGATTTGCTGATTTGATATGATTCCACCTTCAATTCCCAGTGGACCTGAACATTCTGGAAATAAACCAGGAAGAAATGTGAATGTATTAGAAATAATCCATTCAAGATTGCTTAAATTTGAAGAGGAAATGTTTTTTAGTGATTTCAATTTGACCATTATATTATTTAAGCCTCACCTAACTTTGTAAATCTGGTATTGATCACATAGCAAAATAATTCATGTTCCATCTGACTCTCATTTTCTATTGAATAGACACTTGTCTTTTCTGTAATACAATTTTGTATTTTGCATTCTTATCCTCTGACTTTGACTGTGTCACAAAAATTACAATGTCTTTAAAACATCTTATCTCAGATATTATAATTCTAAAGATTAGCATACTTTATACATCATAAATCTAAGATCAAGTGTTAGATTATTTCTTGATTAACCCACATCTGAGTTTTGTATCAAAATTTTAATAATTGTATAGCATTTCTTAGTACTATAAATTTTTCATCTTAAACTTTTATACTTAGTGTCAACTATGCTTCCTCAAAAAGGACAATATTTAAATCTCTTAATTATATTTAAAATTGTAATATTAACCTGTGGTTAAAATAGAAAATATTTTCAGAAGTTAATTTTATAAAGTAAGCAGATACGCTATAACATCATAAATGACAGTACATATAAACATTTCATCAAAAAATTAAAATATATATATTTCTAAAATTTTTAATTCAAAAATCACAACTGAATATATAGATGTTTTACTCTTAACACTTTAATTTCTTTTATTTAGCTTTAAATTTGTTACTTCAACATTTAAGTTAAGTCAATTGATAAAAATTTAAAATAGCAATTAAGTTACAATATAGTCCAATGATACATTCTTGGACACCAAATGTATTTCCATTTAAAATTTTTAAATGGTGTAAGACTGTCTTAAAATTACAGTTTTATGTAATATATTTATATATATATATATCATGTTATTATGTATTGGTTATATATTAATTCTTCAGTTCTGAAAATTCAGTTTTATATTGATGTAATGAAAATATCTACTTTTATTAAAATTTCATAAAGTATACTCTACATTTTTGCCAAATTAGATTTGTATAATTATAATTCTTCTGTAAATGTATAATTTTTCAGAATTTCTGAAAACATAAAGGTGTACACTGCCATTATTAAAAGTCTGCATGTCAACTTTATCAGTAACAGTCATAGGAAATTTTAGATTTTAACTACTGTTGATATCCAACATTTGTCAGTGTCAAGTGATGGAATATAGATTGAGGTTAAAAATATTAAAGAAAGCATTCTTCAACTGAGTTATAATATTTAAAGAACTAATTAAAAGATGTTTCTCATTGGTCACTATTTATCCATTAAGCATAAATGTTTCTTTTTCTATTTCAAGTTCATACAGCAAGTAGCCCTAAGCATAATCCTAACATTTTTCCAATGACTTTGAGATCGTTTTACATTTATTTATTAAAGGATGAAATTATGTGCATAAGCAATGATTACAATAAAAATTTTAGTATAGGTGTTAATGCAGCAAAAGTTATATACCTTTGACTTAAATTGGTGCCATTCAATTGATACATTAGATTTAGAAAATAAGGTCGACTTTAAAGATAAAAAAAGCTATTTAGCACTTTATGAAAGTGCCTATATCACTTTGAATTCATTAACTTAAAAATAATTCTTAAAATTGCAGAATTTTTGGCATTTTTAAGGAATCATGGATAATGACTTAATTTTCATATTATATATAAAATGAGCTTTGTAAACGCAAGTGTTGAGTCTGGATTTTTGTATCGATTTCCAGTGTAAACTTACCGTTCTTTAGAGAATTATTAAAAGCATTAAGACATGGTGACACCTTGATTTTAATCTATAGATCTATAGGATGCTGTTTCTTTCTTTCTTACTTCTTTTTTTTTTTTTTTTTAAGATTATGTCATTAAAGGAGTTTCAGGAGGTTCTTGTTTTTGGTTTGTGCAATTCTGAGATGTGAAAATGCAGCAGACCTGGCACTGGGGGTGAGAGGTTGAGGGGAGCGGGTGGGGTGGGGTCTGTGACTGGGATGTATTTATTGCAGGCCAGTCAGTAAAACAGCAGTGTGAGAGAGCCAGTTTGATGAATGAAACTGCATGATTCTCTTAGAAAGAACTCTATGTCATTTGTTTGTGTACTTCTAGAGATCTTATACTGAACTGGACAGCCTAACTGAATGTGTAACCATGTTAGAAGAGAGATTAGATCTCAACCTCCAGCTTCTACCCCTTAGTTAATAAAATATAAGGAAATACATTTGCCATGAACTGTGGTGTTATCATATAAGGCAGATACCAATGAGTGATATTAAAGACATCTAAAGATATGCCTAAAGGTAAAGATACATAAAGGTATAAATAAATATATTAAGATATATTTCCTTGAAAAATGTATGTCTTTTTATCCTGCCAAAAAGCTTCAACCTTTGTCATGCCCTCATCAATCATTCCCTCAAATAAAACCTAGTTCAAAAAGCAGATATGCCATGTTATGTTTCTGCAGAGGTTCACAGTTGACCAAGTATTTTATCATGAGCTATCTTATTGTCATAATGTCAAACTGATGAAAATTTCTTTTCTCATTCTTCAATTGCACATATTGTTTGCTGAAATACCCTTTAACAGCATTCATTTCAATTCTCTGTGTGGCCAACCTATTGAGCTCACAAAGGAAATATGACTGTGTTTTCTTCGTTGTTGGAAAGTAGTTCTCAATTTTTGTTTTAAAAAATTGGGTTTATGATGACACCTAACTCAATGTGAAGTTATAAAAGGTAACACATGCTTTGCCTTTGTAACTACACATTGCTAAAAAATAATGAGCTGGGATCTACAAGGTCACTGGAATGCTTCCCTCAGAGGTGACCCACGGACACCATACCATTTTGCCTCAGGTGCTAGCTTTAGACAACCAGTAGGTCCTTAGCTAGTCACAGTGGTTTGCTCAGGAAGAATCCATTTATAAGTGCTGAATACTGTTAATGGGTGCTTTCTATTTTTTCCTACACAGTAAGCTAAAGAACCAATTCAGGCCGTATACTTTATGTCATGGTGGAAAATTGTCACAACAGCAGCTTTTCTTCACTACTCATTTAGACCACAATCAAAGGGACATCAACAGAATAAAAAGTTCAAAATCCAATTTCCTTCTGCCTGTGCTATTCTCTTCCCTAATGTCCTATTAAATTTAACAATTATAAAAACTGAAGGAGTTGCACTTTAGGATGCAAATGATTATACACCTAAGATTAAGTGACCTTAAGAAGTGAACAATATGTTTACAAGAAGGATACCATGAACCTCTACATCCCTATCACTATCCATAAATGCTATGATATGAAATATTAGTGGTGAAAAACAGTCCTGAGTGGTCAAAAACAGTCGTAAGCATACAATTTGAAAAGTGTACCCATGTGATTTTGCATATAATTAATAATACTTAAAGAAAAATGATTGCCTTGCTTGTTTCACAAATTAAGAAAGAAGCTAGGAAGGAAGTTAAAGTTGTGGAAGACAAGTCTAAAATTTAATAATCAGAGGTTCTATTTCACAAACAGGAAATATCAACTGATAGAATGAAGGGTTTCAGTATTTTTTCGAAGGCTGATACTGGAACTTTTTTTTCTGCTTCTATAATATATAGGGTTGTGTATTTACATACACTAGAAAGAGGATAGGAGAACTAACAAGAAGATCATCACTAGTGGTTTTCAGGAAGTAACAAAACTTTCAAAAATGGTATACATTAAAAGACTAGATGAGACAAGCACAAGGGAAATAAATATTGAAGTTGTATGGCCTGTGTCCCCTAAGTTATTAAGAAATTAAAACTGGCTACCATTATTGGCCCACACATGTAACATGGAGAGACTTGTACTGTTAGTAATTTACTAATCATTTCTATGTACCAAGCCACCCATCTACCTGTCATCCATCCGTCCATCCATCCATCCATCCATCCATCCATCCATCCATCCATCCATCCATCCATCCATCCATCCATCCATCAATTGAAACATTTTTATTTATAAGTAAGTTTTAAAAATACCTATTTTCAAAGCCCTATCATTATGATGCATTTTTCTAGGCAGCAGCACTACAGGAAGAGAAAGTCTCTGTTCTTGGAGTCAGAAACTTAAATAATAAGAAAATGCCATAGAGTGATGAATTAAGAAATATGGAAATGTTCTACCCCAGTATTTGACTAAACACAAGAACAACTAACAGCATTCCTTGGCTGCCAGAATTGTGTTTGTGCATCTTTGGTACTGGGCTTGCTTTTGTCTTGTTTACCAATAATTCTAAATTAATGGTAATCAACTGATTACCATAGGCTTTTAGGAATCATTTACATAGTTAAAATGACTACTTTGTCTGAATTGGTTATGTGGCCTGGAATGCCTCTGACCTGAGACCTAACTGAGCTAGCAGGTGAAGAAGACACCTGGCCAGATGAGCAAGAGTGGCTGGGCCAGCAGGGAGCCAACTCTCAAGAGCCCCCTCTGAGTGACTTCTCCACCTTTGCCAAGTAGGGGCCCATATAAGATCTTCAAAGCAAAGTCCTTCTCTGCAAACTCATTCTCTGGAGTGTGGCTAAGTATGGTGTCCGCATTTTATTGATCTAGCAGCTGACAAGTAAGCAGTGCCTCAAGATGTCTCACATCTTGTTCCTGAGTGTGCTGATTAAGCCTTTCAAATAAGTGAGATGCATGGCTGAATCCATAACAGGAATGTACTTATTTCATTTGCTCTATCTCAATATCCAGGCATCTTCAGAATGAAAGGATTTCAAATTAAATCCATGTAAGAAACAAATCTCCTTGAGACATCTCATCCTCTTTCTCTGAGCATCTCATCTCCTTACAGGAGTGTGAGTTCACTGCTGTGCTTAGCATAGCACAGTAATTGTGCTGAGCATAAGTGCTGGAGAATGTATTACTGATGACCTCGAACACTGCTGAAATTAATGCTGATTTAAGCATAAACTGCTCTCTGTGCCACTTGGACAGCAGCCTTTCTTTCTTTCTAGCACTCATTTTATTTCAGAATTATCTGGAGACCAGACTTTAAATTTTTGCAAGAGAGATCAAGGTCACTATTTCTCACCCTGTGACCTCAGATTAAAAGGAACCTTAAAGATTTTTTTTATTTTTGGTAAATCGTGTCTCATAAACCTAAATACCCTCACTGATTTCTTTCAAGTTATTGTTTCTTTAGTGTGGGAAGTGGTGGCAAGGAAATATGGGCAAGTGTAGAATGAAGAGATGAGGTTAAGACAGGTTGACAGAGTTTGGAGGTGCCACTTTATCTATAGAAGGAGAGAAGGTGGAGAAGCTTCCTGAGGAGTGTGAGCATAGAGGAGGACATTCAAATGGTCATCCCTTCACCCACCACTCACAAGTTTCAGGAAGACAGTAGGTGTTTCTTGGTCATATCTCTGGGGGCAATCACTCTAAAAGGATTTGGAGTAAAAATCCCATCTGGTAATTATTTCTCACCAAACCTACAGGCTGCTCCTCTCTAACAGCACAAATGTGACATTGACCACAACAGCCTTGATTCAAGGAAACTCATAAATACAAAACCACTGAAAGAGTTTTCAGAAGTTGGTAAAGCTTATTTCAATTGTGCATAAAATACACTTGCGCCTTACAGACAAAGCTATTTCTTTTTATCAGATGGGGTTCTAAACCTAGATATATATTCACTGTCTACAAAATTCTGGCGAATGATTCTGTGACCACTAATGAATTTTCCTCATTCCATCAGATACTTGATTATATTATTTTCCACTCTGGATAGCTCACGGATATCCTGTTAATAATGAAGAGCAATTATCTGTGCATTTTTTTTTCTTTTAGATAATATACTTCTTAAAGGTAGAAACCATGTCTTTTTCATTATGCTTGTAAAGCACTTAGCACAGTGTTTCAAAAATTGGTAGTTTTCAATATTGTCTGTTAAAGTAAATTAAACAAATCATTGCCTTTTGGAATTCTCTTCCCTTCTTGAAGTTGAATTAATCTTCTGAATGTAGATACTATCACAATAAGGATGATCAGAAAGATTTCCTGTTAGAATGTTTAAAAATAAATAAATATCAGTTCTTGGAGACAGGAAAAATACCATGTTTTGAATGATAAATCAAATTATCATTATTATATTACAAATTCAATTATCATTCATCTAGCTATTTTCTCATGAAATATGGTGGTGCATATTTTTACACTGTTATCTCAAGTCATTTATGTATATAATACTAGCTTAAATGAATTGTTTTGAATTAAGAAAAATTAAATCCACAGATAACCTAAATTAGTATAAGAAATTGTTCATTAGTATTTTACAAATATAATTATTGAAGATATCAAAGTCAAAAGGTGTTATACTTAAAATAATATTATTTAAGAACTATAATCCAAAGGTCAATATTCTTATTGAGATTTTTACTAAAGCCAACAAAACCTAGTACCATTATCATCTTTTCACAATAAACTGTATAGATATAGCACAATAAAAAAATTTAGCTTTAGTTTGTATAAGTACATTCTTTCAAGAGCAAAAAACAAACAGGCTTCTCAAGTGCTGAATGTACTTTTGCAGTGGAAATGATTGCAGTAACTTGTACTCAGGTTTCCACTTAATCTGCACAATCCATCTTTTGCCAACTATGGAGATAACCACTTAGTTTGATGAAACATTGGTTTGTATAGTCAAAAGCCTACAAATCAAAAACAGGTGTTGACTTCTTGCCTTCCTACAAAACACACATCTACACAGGCAAGCTAAAAAGGGTATCATGCAGGCAAAGTGCTGAAAGTGAGATTCAGTTGCTTGAAGAAGCATAAGTCAGATACCTATGTAAACACCCAAGCTTGCTGCACAGACACACAATCCTGTGCTTTAAGTTCTTTAGCTTTTAGGATGTTTTCAGTAACTACTTTTCAGGATAAGTACCACAAGGTACTATCTCTGATGTTTTGTTATAATTCAATATTATTGCATGCCAGAAACTGATCTTAATATTTAAGAAATAAATGACAGTCTAAATCTAATTAACAGTTAGATAGCCACTTTTCTGTACATAGCAGCTATGCTTTTCTTCAGATGGGATGTTATTTTAGGTCAAATATGATTTCTAATCTGAGTAACCCATGGGATTAAACAGGGATTCATTGCAAATGACAAAGTGTGGTATAATTAGTGCTCTCTAAGACCAGAGCACCTTGAAAGTCTGTGGAACAAAGGTGGAAAGCAAAATAGAAACCAGAAGTTATGTAATAGATTTGAATTCCAGTTACTTCTACATTATGTATTCACTTAAAAAAATATAGAGAAAATGAAAAATCTAAGGAAAATGAACAGGTAGTTTTTATATAGTCAGGAAGGTATTACAGTTGGAGAAAGGAACTAGAGTTCTTGAAAACATATTTTTTAAGGTCTTTGAGTTATAACCTCAGCTCTGTTGTTTGTCCTTCTAAATGAAAAACAAAAATAGTTTTAGACATCCATCCTGTTTTAAGTTGCAGAATTTCATCTCTTTTATTTAAATTGCTGACTATATATACATACACACACACACACAGAGAGAGAGGGGGTAAGTTTTGGAGAAATAAGACAGAAAAAGACAAAGATATATTACGTCACTAATATGCGGCATATAGAGGAAACAAACATGTATTTAAAACAAAACTAAACTTTTGGATTTTAATACCCATTGGCTGTTATCAGGAGATAAAAAGGAAAAGCTTGGGTAAATATGAAACTTACATAATATTATAAAACAATGTTGAAAAAAAGGGAAAATCATAATTGGTTGGAGTTGGTGGTGGAAAAGAGGGATGCATGGGCACAATGCAGGATTTTCATCTAGGATGGTGTTATATATGCTATATGTCACTATAATGGCAGATACATTACACATCTGACAAAACCTATACAATACATAACAGTGAACCGAAATGAAAGTTATGGACTCTGGGTAACTATAATGTGTCAGTGTAGGTACTTTAATTGTAATAAATTCTCTATTCTGGTGGGAGAGGTTGATATATGCAACTGAAGGGACAAGGGAGATACGAGAAATCTCTGTAGGCCCTTCTAAAAAAGAAGTCTTAGTTACAAAGACAAAATACAAATAAAAAAGATAGGCGCTAAAGAAGGGTAATGAAAATAACAATCATCTTGTTTTACCCCAAAAACAAATACAAAAAAAATTAAAAAACAAAACAAAACAAAACAAAAAACCCAAACGTCTGCCAGTTGTCAGTATAGAGCTTAGACATAAAATAAACTCTTGCTATAATATCCATTTACTAATTTCTAGATAAGAAAAGTACCCTGTCCCCAAAGACTTTGCAATGACTTTGGTAATTCTGGATAGTAAAATTCAACATAGAATTTTATACAAAATAATAACAAAGTTACTAAAAATGGATGCATTATGAATTTTATAGACTGTTCAACACAACTTAATAAAATAACAATTTTATTTAGATCTGTAGAAGCTAAGCCAGATTTTCACATTATCTCTTATTCAATTTATTTTAGGTTTTTTTTATAAACTAGATATGTAGATTTTTTTAAAGCATATTAGAATTAGGAAAATAAACTTCTGCTTTTCTTCAAATTTATAATAAGTAGTAACAAGGTGATTGCAGATGTCACATGGTATTGAGGTTAAATTTTTTTTTTATTAGAAAGCATTTCCTGAAAAATAGCCTGTAAATTTTATACCAGAGCTACCTAATCATACACACATACACTTCAGAGAAATAAAGATATTTAATATTATTAAATCTTGCTTTTTGTATTTAGGTGCTAAAATGAGTAAAGATTATTAAATATGTTCAACAAAATATTCACAATGTGATGAATTACTATTTTCTGGTATATAGTATCAAAATGCATTATTGCTATATAATTCAACCTAATAATTAAAACTACTTACAAAGTTATGCTAAAATTATCTTACAAAGTTTTAAACTACAAATCATCGTATCACTATCCATTATGAAGCTAAATTTTGATATTATTTGATATTTGATATTATTTGATTTGATTATTTGATATTATTTGATATTTGAAATTTTGATAAAATACCCCAAAATCGATATTTATATTTTTCCTTAAGCTTTTAATCAAAATAAAATGTAAATTTTATCTCATTTTTCATTTATGTAAACAATTAGGTTCTACCAAGATTTCAATTTTACCATCTAGCTCATGTTGGATAGTGCACTACATCAATATGTTGGACCACAGGGCTAACCAAGAATCAGTTAAGGTTATTCAAATCATAAACACAATATAATGCAGTGTCATTATCCCAAAGTGGAGATGGATGAATTACTCCCATACAAATAAGAACAAGGAGCTTGCTCTTTTAGAAACACGGTTAGTCATATGCTTCAAAATTAGCAAAAAAAGTTATTTTCTAACTTAATAGTTATTAGGTTACTGTGTTTAATTGATAATAATGCTAATTTGCATGAAAATAGAGGCAACCTGGCAGATTTTGGCTATAAACTTTACCTCGCATAAGAAAATGTGATTCGTTGAATTTTTTTCAATTACTAAAATCCTCTGTAACTAAAGAAAAAGAAATTACTTGTGAACTAAAATTTGCTTAGCAGATGGTTATGGCAGTATATCCTTGGTGCCTTGGTAGTTTTAAAATTTAACTGCTCAGCTAAACTAAAATTGCAATGATAATAAAATAAAAACACATAGATTTAAACGCTAATATAAAGTTAACTTATTAAAGGATAAAAAGTAAATGTGTAATATTTAAACACTAATATATTTACAGATACACAATTTTATAAGATCGCACAACTTACAAATGAAAATCAAATGAATCAGAAAAATAGGGTAATGGTTATGTGTACTATATCATTGATCTGTGATGTATGTACCAGTTCATCAAGTGTGCTTTTTATTACAATTCTGGTTAAGGACAAAAAGGAAAATGTAGTTACAGATACCTTTACATTTGGAGTGTGGGTACTACCAACATACTTCAAAGTCTAGCTAAGCGACTCACTACATGAAAGTAAGAATAACATATACATTGGACTTGTTTCATAGGTTAGAAACATTATGTGGAAAGCATTAACTAAGCTTATTCATCCATTTTACCTATGTTCATTAACTGTTGATTATTCTCAACAAATCACAAAGAAATCAGTTTGCTCAGTAAACACAGTTCTTAAGGTTTTTTTGTTCTTTTACAGTCATAAAGCAAATGCTAGACCTAAATTCATAGTGGGAGATATTGACTTGCAGTGCAACTAGACCCATGATTTAAACACATGTACACATCAACCTAGTTTCACATATATTCACTTCTATTTCAAGAAACAGAGTAGTGGAACACCTACTGTATTTCTCATGCAGAATGTTCTTAAATAAAAATTAAAATATATACACAAGTACAATCATTAATCAGAGCAGTTACTGAAAATAATTCAAAATGTCATGTCACTTGGCATCTCCTTAATATCATATTAATCATCAGACATTTCTGCCACCAAAGTATTCAATTTGTCAGATAAATCTCTGCCTGGGGGAAATATAAACCATGGTCTCTTATAATGAATGAGAACTAAATGATTCCCCACAGTATATTGCTAGACTCCCTGGAAATGAAAATAGCTAATTAAATAACATTTTAAAAAAATAGTTCTGTGTTTGGCAGGCACGTCTCTTCATTGAGGTAGAGTAAGGGGATATTCTATGGAAAAGTCTTATATTAACACTTCGATCAAACAGATTACAACTCTGAAAAGTGTCTTTATAATCAACTTATTTTTCCAATTTAATATCTGAGTAATCCTATCTTTAGGTTAAATGGAGATAAAGTTTTAGCTGGAGGCAATTTTGTCTCAGTAATCAAAGAAATGATATTTCCTTACGTCCATAACTGAGAGGAAAGTAACCAACCACTTCCTCCCAAATTGAATAATACCATGTGCCCACATCAACAGCATAACCTTTTCTGTTTCACTATGACTTATTTTTCCGATCAAAGTGAGAATATTAGTATTCATTATTTCCGATTTTCCAGGATACAGAGGAGATGAATAGAAAGAAAAATCAGGCAATGTTGCCTAGCATCCGGATAGTCAGCTGTTTTCATGGTTTGATTTTGAGAGAGAAGAAAACCATGAATGAATACTGGATTTTTATGAAGTGTCATATAGGAGAGTAAAATGAAGAGACAATTCCAGAAGAAAAGAAATGTATGATTAATTCAGGAAATATACACTGAGGCAGTGCATTTGTCAAAAGCACATGAAACTGTGAATCCTTATGATTTCCGTATCAAGAAGTGAAGTTGAAATTTTTGAACAGAAACTAACAAGGTAGCAAATAAAAATTTGAAATCTTTGCATCTTCTTTTTCCTCAAGGCAGCAACTCAGCAGCATCTAACCCTCAGCTGGCCCCATATGAAGAGGAGGTAAAACATTGCTTCTTTAAATATCTTAACTATAATGGTTGTTAATGGAACAGCTACTGGAGTTTAGGGTTCTCTTTTATTACTCTCTCCAATCACATACATCTCACTGTGACAAAATAATTTAATAAATGCTATCTTTTTCTTTATCATTTTCAATTACTTATCTGTAACTAAAATTTCCAATTTCCATGATAACTAATATTAGAAATTCTTGACTCTTCCACTAATGCTGTCATTAGTGATAACCTAATATTATAGAAAAGAGAATATAATTTTTTCCTAATGCAAAGAAATCAGTAGCATTAGCAAACAAAGATAATTTAACCACATCAAGATGGAAGAAAGTCTTTTAACATATGGCTTTTTGTCATGAAAAAAAAATTTGACACAGGTGTGATCATTTTGAAGTTTGTACTTTCTGGAATCTGCTTAGTGTTTAAATATATCAAACATTAAGTTTAAAAGTAAGAAAGACATATCATCGAAGTGGAATAATGACAGAAGCAGACAACTGTGTTCCCAGAAGGTGTGTAATTTTAAGAGAGTGATTACCACTGACTTCTCACTCACTGTGTATAAATAAATGACAGAGATCATGGGGATGGTGGTGCTATCATCTCAGAAATAGATCAAACTCTCTTAATTCAGAATTATACTCTGCTAGAATCTAAAACATACATAATTTTAAAAAAAATGTTGAGTTACTTCAGTTATTTATTCTGTATTTGTGCTGAGAAGCTCCTGAGCAGAGTCTGACCCCTCCAGCTATTTCATCACTGATGACAGGCACATAGGAAATGAGAACTAAAAATACTGATCAGTGTTTTAAAAGTATTTGCATGGAAAACACTGTGAAACAACACCCACTGGTATTTCAAAAATCAAATTATAGATAAATATTACTGATTATATTAACCATTTGGTGTTACTTTTAATTTCATTTTGTTCTTTCTAATCCAGTCATAGGGCCATAAAACAAGATCTCCTTTTCCTGATCTACCTTTGTCCCATATTGATCCTACATATTAAAGTCCGAATACAGTTTTTGAAAATCTGACTATGGTATCATAGTATACATATATACACGTATCATAGATAGCACCCTGCACTTAATTATATGTTTTGTGTGTGTTAATGAATTTGTAAATCTGACTTCCAGGTTGAAATGGGAAATTCTTACTGGCTGTATCTGTGTCCTATCTAGTCAACTGATCTATTTCTTGTACATTCCATTGTGCCTGGTAGTAACAGGTACTTAAAAAGCATATTTGATTAATTCAAGTGAGGCTTTTCATAACACACCAACTCTAGATTGACTCCTGCCTGGCAAAGTAAACATTCATGGAATTTTACCCATTATTAACCCATGTTTACTTTGTCTGCTTATTGCTTCTAAAATCTTTTCAGAAACTACGGAAAATAATATTGAAGCAATCTGTTTCTTTTTCAGTGAACATTCTCTAACTATTGTCTGCTCCATTTCCAAGGTATGGATATTTCTTTTCTCTCACAGACATTCCTGGGGAATGAAAATGAAGCCTGAACATATTTATTGCAAAGAAAAATATGTCAGGCATTTCAGCTCAAGATAATGTCACAAATAATAGTTCATCCATTCCCAGTTTTAATTGGAGCAACTGAGGTCAGAGAGATTAGTACAAGCAGTAATGTCAGAGTCAAGATTTCTCCTCAGGTTTATCTATAACTGAAGGGTCACAATATCCATAGTAATTAGATATGCTGCAGATGTACTGTACTGTACATGTACTGTAATCAGTGCGGAAAAGCAATGCAAAATGGCATGTGTAGCTCTTGACCATCATATTTACAAAAATACAGAGTAGTGACCTAACTCACTCTGTGTTTTTCAGTATTATTTCTTCCATGGCTTGTGTATTAAATGTTCAACTCAAGCTATTATTCATTCAATAATTAAAAAGTATTTCTTGACTCTCTTCTTTAACAGAGGCATAACATTTCATACATTAGTCTGTTAAGGTTCAAATTGATTACACAAGTGGAGGGGAACTAGTAGAAACTACCTACAGTGTGAACATCAGTGTGTAATGAGAGCCATGAAGAGAAAGACTATGGCAACATTCACCTTGAGCACTTCTGCAGTTTTATTTTTCTACATTTTTTTGCTGTTTATTTTCTTTTGACAATGTAAGAACTGTTTCCATATTTTCACTTTATAAGAAGGCCCACCATGGTAGAAGGCATTCCGTTTTAACAAAATGCCTCAGGATAAATTCTGTAAGTAATTGTTTTCTGTGTTAATATCATTGAACATAAAACTAGCACCCAGATATGCCAAGTTCATCTAATTTAGAATAAACAAAAAAGTTTATGCATCATTTCTATAATTTGAATATTAGGTAATCAAGAAATTTGTGTCAGACATTTTTGGGCACATGAATTTGGATTTCCTTTTCTATCATGCACACTTTAATATAGATCCAAGGTTCATTACATGAAGTAAGAAATTAAAATGTAAACACAAAGATGTTAAATTAATTGACTGTATTCACTCCACACCTTGGAGTCATTTAAAATTCAGTTTTAACTCCATTTCTTGTAAGCATGACAAACTAATAACATGAATTACTAACTGAAGTCTGATTTTTGCAGAATTTAACTTGTCTCAATACTCTCAGGTTAAGGTGGAATACTAAAAAATTATTCATTTCAACCAGTCATAAAAGCACCCTTGTAAACCATTTACTTGGCTAAGCTAGCTCTTGGAATTTCAAAAACTGTATTATTGTATTCTCAGAAGTAGAGAGGCTGTGACTAGAATGTAAAACAATCACTCCTTTCTACTTATATTCTAATAAAAAGTGTAAGATGAACCCTATAATATTTTCTAATATTTTTAAAAAATCAGTTAAAATTTAGATTAAATATATTTAATGGCCTGTTCATGTTTAGATAAGTGATAATCTAGTACCCATTTTTATGTCACTAAAATAGATGAAGTTCCATCTGTCTGTCTATCTGCCTGCCTGTCTGTCTGTCTCTCTCTAACAAAAATTCGTATTACTCTAATAAACCTTAGTCACTGAACTGTCAATTTATCAAATATTTGACTTATTCATATAGTTATTTTAGGTGTTATAAAGACACAGAAAAGGAACATATTGATGAAATAATGTTTATTCTTGGAATATTTTAGATATGAAAAGTGGATTTGGCTAATTAGACACATGGAAGACCCTTTACAAAGAATAAAGTAATAATTAATAAATGTTTTATCCATAGCCATTACTTCTATGACACACTGCTAGACTTAGACTCTACTTCAGAAAAAAAAAATAATTTTATGATTTCCAAGAGTTCTTTTAAAAATACATATTATTTTTAAATAGGAAAGGGCAATTATTTTAATCAGAATAACATGACATTAAATGGTCATTTAAAACAAGTGAAATGTCAACAACATTTTAAGTGGACTACTGGAGATGCTACCACCTATTCTGAGTAGCCTAGAGATATTCATTAGAAACTACTTGATTGGTAATTGTGCCTAGAAAAAAGATAATTTAACTGTTTTTGTAATTAAGGAATAAGTGCATGAATTTGTGTATATGAATGCAAAATGTTATAATAACGATCTTATTAATTTTGAATTATTTTAAATATAACTCCACATTTTATCATTCTGTGGGCAGATATACTAGCTTCTACAGATAAGGTCTGACATAAATAATGGTAAATTATTTATATTTACTATGAGCAATACAACTGAATAAGTGGAACTTAAGCATCATTTGTTTTAGTATTTCTTATACTTTTATTTTGTGGATTTAATGGCTCCATTTATGTTTACATTTAATCATCCCTTGAATGGTTTAGCTTAGATATAAACATCCATGGGCAGTACATATTTTGAATGGGCATGCTATTTATTTTCTGTATTATTGCTAACAGACTTCAGTGAGATAAAGGTCCCACTGTTATGTACTATCGTGTATTATTATCTTACCCATCACCAAAATACCAATGATTTTAGGATGTATCCTAATTGCAGAGATACTAAACATTCCAG
The DNA here is from genome assembly GCA_004024945.1 of Uropsilus gracilis. Lineage (NCBI taxonomy): Eukaryota > Metazoa > Chordata > Mammalia > Eulipotyphla > Talpidae > Uropsilus > Uropsilus gracilis. The sequence goes on from PVHY01000067.1 coordinate 110,924, forward strand.
AGTTGCTAAACAAAAAACCATGTATTTTAGTATTGTAGAAATAATGAAACATCTTTATATTTTTCTTAAAGGTGATTATTTTTTTTTTTTTATTTTCAATAACTCCTTATTACTTTGCTTTCTGGTATGCAAATACATCACAATGAGATCGTTTTATAGTTGGTGAAATTAAGTTAGAAGTATACAAATTCTTTTTCTATAGTCATACTAGAAACAGAAATTTGAAGGTTTATCATTAGAATGGGATAATAATCTTTTTTTTTTCTGTTATACTGTCCATCCATTTTACCGGAAATTATTTTATATATTACATCATAATATTATCAGAAAAACAATCTAATCAACTCCAGTATGCAAAAAAATATAAAAAAATAAAAAAATCTTAAATTTTTAGATGTACACCAAACACCTGAAGAATACAGTTAAGGGTTCTTTGAGGACTTCTACAGTGTTTTCCTAATGAATGAACTTGCCCTAAATGTCAATGATAAAAATTCCCCAGACTGCTAAAAAGGTTTAAAGGTGTATAAAAGAGTGAGGTTTTGCAATGCTAGGAAGTAGTGCTATAAAACATTAAATAAATTATTTTCCCTTCTTAGGAACAATTATATGCTGTATATATTTTCTATATAAGTAATCTTTACATCTGCAATCTACTCTACAACTATTAATTAAAAGAAGCTATGTCTAGTAAAATTTGCTATAATTGAGAAATATTAGATAAATTGAGTTAACCATTCATGCAAAGAAAGACAGTGACAAAATAGAGAAAAAAGCAAAAATTATTAGAGACCAAATGACCTAGAAAAAGGAATAAAAAAAAGTAACAAAGCAAGACAGAAACCAAGGAGATTAGCCTACTTTACAGTTATGTTTCATGCATAACCTTGAAAATAGCTCTTAAAATAGTAAATGGAGTTAGTTTGTTTATCCTGTAATCAAAAAGGTCAGTAAAATGTACATTAAAGCATTATTCCAAAAATCTTAATATCACTGACCAGTTGGTATATATTTTAATAGCTGTGTCAGCATTAGTATAATGCCATTGTCACAGATAGTAAAAAAATATAAATTGTGTTTGACCAATTATTTCATCTTTATTTGAGTCTGACATCCAGAAAACTGCACAAATGTAACTTCCTTCAAGAAAGGCCAGGTGAATGATAGCACTGTAGGAGTCTGGAAAGCATATACTGCTTAAAATTAGGCTCAAGTATATTCTGAAATAACTAAATTCAATAATAGACTTATTTTGTGTATAATGACAATATTTAAATGCTTTGAAATGCATGTAAACACCAACTAAAATGTCACCAAGTTAGAATGGAGTTTTCTTTTTTTTTTTTTTTCCTCAGGTAATGAACAATCCTTGTTTCCTTTGATGTTATGGTTCTGAACCAATAGCACATTGTGGAAAACCTGTATTCTAGCTACTGTCATTTAAATCAACAGAGTATATGATACTGACAGCCCAAATAATTTGCAAACTTTTACAGATAACTGGTTTTAAGAAAATTGAAGGATCTGGTAAAGAATATACCAAAAATGTTGAACTTCAAACAGCAGCACCTGGTAGGCAGGACATTCTTCAGTTTATCTGTTTTCCATTGTCATTTAAAATAGCATGGTTAAAATCTGCTTTATTTGCTACTAATATGACTACCCTGTCTTCTTCTGGGGGGCATTTGCTTGCAGAAATTTTTTCCAGCCCTTTACTTTTAGTCTGTGCTTATCTTTTGAGCTCAAGTGTTTCCTGCAGGCACCAGATTGTTGGGTTTTGTTTTTTGATCCACTCTGCTACTTTGTTTCTTTTGATTGATGAATTTAGACCGCTGACATTTAGGGTGATTATTGATATTTGGGGGTCTGAAGTTATCATTTTGGCAGTCATTTCGAGGCTCTGTTAACTAGTTTGTTCTGTTGCTTCTATTCAGTTTTCTGTTGGTTTAGGTCTTAGAGTGTCTCGTAGAGTTTCTTGAAGTGGAGGTTTGGTAGTGGCAAATTTCTGGAGACTTTGTTTGTCTGTAAAGGTGCTTATTTTTCCATCATAGAGGAAGGATACCTTCACAGGATAGAGTATTCTTGCCCGACATTTGATTTCTTGAAGTTTTTTGAATATGTGGCTCCAGTTTCCTCTTGTCTGAAGTGTTTCTTCGGAGAAGTCTGAGGTTAGTCTGACATGTTTTTCTTTGTATGTTATCTGTTTCTTTTCTCTGTTGAGTTTCATTATTTTTTCCTTTTCTTGGACTCTGGAAAATTTCACAATTATGTGTCTTGCTGGAACTACCATTTGACCCAGCAATTGCTCTTCTGGGAATCTACCTAAAGGAGAGCTCAATGTGGGTACAAAGAGACACCTGTGCTTGGATGTTTATTGCAGCACTATTTATAATTGCAAGGACATGGAAACAAGCCAAATGCTCCCAAACAGATGAATGGATGAAAAAGATGTGGTATATATACGCAATGGAATATTACTCATCAATTAAAAATGTCAAATTTGATTATTTTATGATAACATGAATATACCTAGAAGAAATCACATTTGCAGAAACAAGTCAGAAAGAAAAAGATAGAAACCAAATAGTTTCACTAATATATAGACAAACAAACTAAAGTACATGGGGGGGGCAGTTGGAGTGATGTGAAATATATATATGTATATATATGTATATATATATAAATTATTTGGGAAAAATAAATAAAATCAGCATGGTATAAAGCAGGGCAGAGGAAGGAAGAGAGGTTAAAACAGAGGAGTGAAGAACACAAGGGCTTAGGGGAGATGGATTATGGGTGCTGTGGTAATGGGAGAACTAGAGAGACGATACCTGAGACAAATCAAACAATGTTCAAAAATTGAAAACCATGTAATGAAAATAAATCAACTAAGCCAATAAAAATAAATAAGAACAGGGCAGGCTCTTTAGGTAGGGAACTTAGAATATATCACCTCTCTACAGTACCACAACCTTGCTGAATCTGCACTTTGGTGAGGAGCAGAAAAGGGTTAATTAAAAATCAAGCCTGCTAGCAAAACTGGTATAAACATATTCAGAAAAATGTGGATGATTAGTATTATTATCTGCTATTTTCATATATGTTTTTCTATGAGGAGTTGACCACAAAACTCAGCAGGAAGACCAGTAATGGACAATGAAAATAGCTTATTAATTGCTTTTATTTCAAAAGATCCATCCATGTTATAGTGGGGAAAATATCTTTCAAAAGTGATTAACTGACTCATTAACTCAGGGCTTTGAAGATTTCTATGTCATTGACCTTGTATCAATCTGGTGAAGCACTGAGACCCTTTTCAGAATAATGCTCTTAATGTGTGGTATGAAATACCCTGAAACACAATTACCAAAATATTTTAAAATATGTGTTCTAATAATCTAAGTGCTTCTTTACTAATCTAAGTTAAATAAAAGAGAGAGTGGTTGGTTTATTCCAGCATCATAATAGTGAAAAATGTAAATAATATTTTCAGGTACGTGTGCCAACTATAATGTGACATAAACACAGCTATGATTTCTATAAGTGACGAGGTCAATGATTCTCCAGATATTATAGATTCAGTGTTGATTATCTGTAATTGCTGGAAGTTTTAAGCAAATAGTTTTTGTTTTCTCATCAAAGGACACAGACACCCTGAATTAACTACTCCATTTCTCAAGACTACCGTATCCTTGGCTAAAAACTTTGCACAAATCACTTGCAAGGTGGAATTGAGCAAGTTCTTATGTGAACCCCATTGCAAAGTACCCCTGTTTTGTTAAACTGAAAACTCTTAACTGATGGATCCCAGTAATAATTCTAACAGGAAAAGATATGATATAAATGTAATGCAAAGTGCTTCTTAGGTAGAATTTATATACCAAATAGTCATTTTATGGATGTTTTAAAAATTGTGTGTCTGCATGAGTGTACCAGAGAAAATATAAAGTGAATTTTATTTTGAACAAACCACTACAAATATCCTTGGATTTCTGGGAGCTAAGAGCTGCAGTTTCAATTTCTTGGTGTTTTGTAGTTAGATAATAGTGCAGAGTATTTATAGGTTTCCTTATATAACTATAGTTCTATCCATTTTTCTTGTCAGAATAGTTTATTTTCTGTCCCTGTTCCTGTTTTCCTTGAATTTTAGTATAGGATTTACTGACTTTGCTCTGGCTCTACTTCTTTTTATAGAACCATATTCTTCAAGTTCAATTTATTTTTAAGTTGGATACTTTATGTGTTCATTCCCTTTAGAGCTCTAAAAAGTATGTGTATTATTGACCCGATAAAGCTATTAAGGTAACTATTATAAAATTTATTTTTAGGTCCTTGGCCAACTTAATGCCTCTGAAGTTTAAGATATGCTCACCATACAGTGCACCATAACCTGGGAAGAGATGTCTGTGATACTATTTCTTACTCAACACCTGCTCCATCTTAGTAGTTGCAATCTGGCATCCTCTCCTACCATCCAGGTCAATTATTGAGAGCTATTTAAAAAGTCTTTTCTTAGGTATCCATTTTCATGATCAGATCCTGTATTGGAAACATTTTTTCCTTGCTTTCCTTATGCTTTTATTGTTCCTATTTATCTGATTACTCTTTCATTTCTTATCCCTTTGTAGACAGAATTTCTTATCCTCCCTTAAATTCTATGTTTAGCAAATGAATACTCTTGTGTTTTTAGCCTTTAATTTAGCATTAATATTCAATATCATCACTTCTCCATTCTCATCTGATTCCTGAATTTGAATATTTATTACTAATGCTTCTCTTTATGGCCATCTGCATTTTAACAGCTATCTACACTACCTTACCAGGACGTGCCAAATGTACTTACAATTTAGTATATTCACTCAGGAACTAAAAAAAAAAAAGTATGCTGTGTCTCTATCCTTCAAATGAAATGCTTTGAAGCTGAAACTCAAAACACAGATGTGGCTCGCTGACTCATTGTTGGAGGTTACCACTTCGAAAAATTCCTACTTGGTTGAAAACTATAGCTAGGGCTCTGCCAGTTTTCTGCATCACCACCCAACTTATTTCCATAGTTACAAGTAACATTTTACTAAAACTATTAGAAACTTGAGGTTGCAGTGACACTAGTATTTACAAAACTGTGGCTGTTTGGTAAGGATTGGGAGCAATTCATATTTTTCCCTTTCTTCTCTCTTTGTTCTGTGCATGTGATAAAAGGAAAAACCATTGTGGTTTGTGCCTGTAATTTTCCCATTAAGAAATGATCGTTTCAGCCTCACTTTGATATCCAGACTCCATATTTCACCTAAGTACCCCAAGAATGCCCTGCTAGCGTGTGCAGAGAATAATGACTGTTCCCAAATTACATTTTAAATATGTTATAACTTTCAAGTCTTAGGGTGACTTATTTTCTAACATTTTTCCTTTAAAGGTTTTGATTCTCTATATTGTATATACTTTGTATTCTCACCTCCCTCTGCCTTTTTTTTTTTTTTTTTTATAAGGGTGAGGGAAGAGTGATGGTTGAAAGATTGATATTTTCACTCTGAGAAAAATATATTATTTTTCAATCATACACTACAATTTTAAACTTTATAAGAACAAAATCAAGTTATACTGTTCTGAAACCTGCCCAATCTCTGTGTACTTTATCTTTCTTTGTCCTTGAAACAGGAAATGAGAAAGTAAGTTTTAGCTTAAATGTAAGTTTTAGAATAAATGCAAGGCTAAATTTTAATCCCTGAACATATGTAATTTAGCACACATTGTGAATGTTGACATAATTTTAAAGTCAAGAAGGTCTTATTGGATGTTTCAATAATCATTTGCAAACCAATACAAAACTGTCAAATAACAAGAATCTGATTCAATTTGTCAGAGGTATTTAGCAAGCCCTAAGGGTACTATTTGAACCTTTTCCAGATATTTTTTTTTCTGTTTTTCCTTTTAGATTATCACTTTAAGGCACAGCGGGTGAACTTTCAATGTGTGATATGTCTGTACAAAGCTGTTGAGAAATATTTGGGAAAATACACTCAGAGGCATCTGATTGAAGATAGAACCTCTGTGTCAAATATAGAAAATCCAATTTGGTCTGCCATTGACTCAGTTTTTTGTGTTCATTGTTGTAAAGACTTCATACTGCAGTAGCACTGGAATTATTTCCTTCCTTGAGGACTACTGACACACAGTATTTTTTTATAAACTTATTGCAACATTTTAAAAAAAATATGAGAAATTAGGTTAAAATAACTTTCCACTTAAGTATTATATATATTTCCACTTATTTTTTTTGTATAGTTATGAATAGGTTTTTACATTTTACATTTACATGAATAGGTTTTTACATTTACATTTTACATTTACATGAACATTACATGCCCTAGATATGATTTTGCATAATTAACCCTGAATATAAATTTTTCATCAACCCATTTTGATTTTTTTAATCTCTTACACTCACAAAATGCAATAGTCTTACATAATAACCTATCCATTTCCTGTCCTACTGAAGTTCTGGATTAATTCTTATTTTGTGAATTTCAAGGGATGTAATCTAATATTTATATTAATGCTTCAAAGACGAAAATAATTGTTGAACCACTCTTAAATTTATGAAACAGAAGACACTGTTTAATATGTTAAAATTAGGAGTAGAGTAGTTAAAGATTGTTTTACTTTGCTTCTCTTTTGACTTTTCCTACATTTTAAAAAGTTAGTCTATTTTGATTTGATTTTATTTTTTAAAACACTGTGATTGCACAAAAAGATAGTTTGTGGAGGAATTTTTAAATTGAATTCTCCTGATTCCCCACTCTCAATAATAAATGACCATCCTAAGTTTTTTTCATAAAATGATTACATGAAAATTAGAACTCATCCACCATGTATTAAAATTTTAAGGATGAAGGTTCTGTTTCTCCTTAAGCTCATCACCTTTTCTATTAAATTCTCAATTCTACTACCATTCCATTTTTCATTTGATACTTATTCCTCTAGTTTCAGCTCAGAAGCTATTCACCCCCCAAAAAGGAAAAGGCACCCCAATCTTAGCTCTTTCTTTTCATTTGTGGTACTCGTCATACCTTATTACTAGCTACTATGCAGTTTGTTTGTTCTCTGCCACAACTTGGTTCTCCATAAGAGCAAAAACTGAATTTATATTTACTATGATAATCATCTCAGCTCTAAAGGGTGGCTGCAATTCAATGCATTTCATTTGGTAGATGGATTAATTCATTCATATGTGTTCTAAAACCTTTACCTTATGGAAAACTCAATAATTTTTTGGGTAGTTTATTTGATCACATAATTGAATACATTCACTATATTATATTACTAGGCTTACATAACTTTAATATTCAATTTATATGCATTAATTCCCATTTCCATTTCCTTACATATATTTCACTTCACAATTTCTTTCATGATAGAATCTTTTACATTTTGTTTTTGGTTCTATATCACACCTGAATATAGCAGAAAGAAATTTAGTATTATAGCATATAAAACTATAATTTTCAACCATGGATATTGGGTAAGAAAACACTGGAAATATTCACTAAAATGTTAAGTGCTACTCACCACTCACTAAACTACTTAAAAAATAATAGTGCTAGCATCTAGCAATTACAAACATAGAGCTACTTCTGGTTTAGAATGGTGTTATGTTTTTCAAAATCAAGAAGTTACTATCTCTTACTGGTTTTAGTTTGATTAGCAATACTTAAATCATTAAAATTATATTAACATTGCAGGGTTTTCTAAATTTATGTATATCTTAAAATATGGTATGGAAAGCATTAAAGCTGAATTCCATGTAAATTTTGTCTCAAGAACATAAAGTCAGTTATTGAAGGTGGCGAATTATTTGAGCATGTAATAAAATTTAAAATTGCACAACTATTACAGAATAAACGATACACTACATTGGCATTAGGTTTTTAGGTAACTCAAAGATTCTGGTATCCATTTAGTTATACAATTACTTGCTTATTTATTACATTTATTGACCTGGCCATTTTACCAGATACTTCCTATGTACTATTAATTTTAATTTGAACATTAGTATGTCAAATAACATTTTAAATTCCATTTACAAATAAGGAGCCTGAGCTTCAGAATTATAGTTAATTTTTCAGATATATAGTTACCAAGAGTAAAAGCCAGAGTTATTAAACCTCAGTACTATTTGAGTGCAAATCTGTTTTCTTTCCTTTTCCTATGCTGTTATTCACCAATGATACTTCTCAAGTGCAAGTGACTTTAAGGTGTGTTCTACGATAAAGAATATCCCCTTTATCATGCATGGGGCAGGATCAGTCATGCTTAGGCATTGCAGGTACAATGCTTGTGATGAAGTTGGGCTCTGCAGTTCACCAGTTATGGGAACCTAAACAAACTAATCATTCAGTTAGGAACTCAGTTATCTCCTTCAAATGGGTAAATTAGAATCTACTAAAAAAGTGTTGAAAGAATTAAACAAATTAATGTATAAGGCATTTAGGATTAGTGCTTGGCATATGGCAAGTTAAAATTTTAAATAAAAATGATTATTATACTAAGCCAATTAGTGACATGATATTAAGATAGAAATAGAGATGATTTTTTTAAAGAATGTGTTTGTTGTTACTTACAAATGTCTTTACAAAAGCAACAATTAAGTGTTAAATTTGTGAATATGCACCACACCATTTATTTATCTATAAAATGGTTTATTAGCATTCATAGCATAAGCCTGTACTTACACAAAGGTATTTGGCAGCAAATTCTAATATCAAAAAAAAAAAAAAAAGAAAGAAAGAAGAAAACATATACTATAGATACCTGTATTTGTAAATACTAGTGCCTTTGGAATGAAGACTTAGAGAGCAATAGCTATTTAAGAAAAGAAGTTGTAAAATGTATTTTACAGTTTTCAAAATACATTCATTTGTATCATCACTCTTTTGTCCTCATACATTTTTTGAAAGAATTCTTAAAGGGTTATAGAATTATATATTGTTTTATTTACTTTCTAAAAATCTGGATACTCGACATTTAGAAACATCACTTTATGTTCAATTGAAGATTTTGGTTTCATTTTTTATAAAACCCACTGAAATCATGTAACTCTTAAAACATTCGGTATAATGGTTTGGGGATTTGTATTATAAGGGTTCCCTTGGTAACTACCTTAATTTCCAGAAATAGTGTCTGAAATGGAAATGAATTTGAGTGCCATTCCTGAAACTTAATCATGTCACATTTAAACACCCAGGAGGGAAATGTATATGGCTATTGTGGGCCATGCAGCCCAATAAGTGAAATCAATCACCGCTATCTTTGATTTGTTAACTGAAGTGCTATCAATTTCCACTTACTTAGTTTAAACATCATGCTGTTAAATGTACATGGCAAAGAGTACCTGTTTTTATGAGAATAGGTTCCTTGTTCCAGTTCATCATCATCATTCCCTTTTAAATCATTTGTGAAAATGGTTAAACACTTCAGCTTATACCATTTAAAAATCAAGGGAATATAAATTAGGTTTGTAATTAGAAGAATTGCTGTGATTTTGTAACAAATACTATGGGACCACAAAAATGATTTTACTTATCAACCAAAAGTAATTTCAATTAAAATGTAAGATATCAAATAATCAAATTCCTTATAATGAACAATAAAAAATAAAAACAAAACAACAGAAACCTGCCAAAGTACATGGTAAGTTTGATGAACCACATCTGGAAGTTGAAACTGAAATTACTAAAATTAGAACTATTATTCCCTTAAGTTTACAAAATATAACTAGGAAATAATTACTGGAAATTTGTAAGCACTTTTTTGCTGACTTAAACATTGTTTACATTTGAAATAATTACACTTTTATTGAAATGTTTAATAGGTGATTGATTTAAATAGTAATTATTACTGCATAATTGGATATCATGTCAAAATAGATAGGGCTTGACATTAGTTTATTTCTTATAAAATATAGGTGCTAAGAAGTTATGTTAATAAATAATATATTACAATAAAGATTTTGCAAAGATTTTTAAATAATAATTATCAAAGTAGTATCTCAACATAATATTTAAGTTTTAATCATTTAAATGAAAATGTGTATATATATATTCAAATTTTGAATGTAGTATAATACTTTCATTTAACTGTGCTGGAAAGAATGTTATTACACTGCTTAAAACTGAAAATCTGGTAAAAATGAGAAAAAGACAGAAAACAGTTAAACTTTGAAAAGAGTAAATCTTTTTGATGTTAAGTTGACAGAAAACAACATCAGTGTATCTATACCAAGAAAAACATCTCCAAATCCTACTTTTATGTTTTTCAGGTTATTAGTGCTACTTATTGCTACTTATTGTCAGCAATACTGTACATGTCTTTAACATTTATGTATTGATTATCTGAAGTGGACTAGAAATAGATAAGTGATATAAAATCAATTTTAACAAGTTCACATGTGAAAATGGTCAAAAAAGAGAAGCATCATTATTTCTCTTATTTTAAATCTATTTGCATAACTCATTTGAAATAGTTATATATTTTTTTATCAAGTCAAAGGAAAGAAAATCAACATGCGGGGCCATGTATTGAGTATCAGTTAACATTTCATTATATTGGCAAAAGAAGTCTTAAGAATATAGTTTATCAAAAAAATGAAGTAAAACTGGCTTGATAGTATTTGTGGGTACTGAGGTAAGTCAGTGTCATCCATGTAGTTAAAGAACTCAAACTGTTAGGTTTTCTCATTCTTACATTATGCAAACAAAGTCCTGCTCTACTAATTGTGATTATAACCATAAAATCTGTCTCAGGGAATATATACTTCATTGAAGAAAAAGTCAATGAACAGAATGTACAAGAAAAATATATTATCAATTAATGGTAAGAGAAAAACTAGCAGAGAAAGCTGTGTGTATTGAGGTAGAGGGGTCTGGGAAAGCTCTCTGAGATGTCTTTTAAGCACCTCCCTGAAGAAAGTAGGGGAGGATGTCCTAACAGAGAATGCTATAGAAAAACGGTGATGGGAAAGGAAACGTTCAGTTGGAAGAATGTTCTAGTTGCTTTCAAAGAGGCCAGAATGGCCAGTGCTGAGCAAAGGAAAGCAAATTTAGGAGATTATGATGTGAGGATGACTAAGATTTAGCTTTAGTTTCAATTTCTAGCTCAATTGTAGTTGTCCTTTCATTTTTAAGATGTAGGCAACCAACTGGCTGTCTAGATGCTAGAGCAAGGGGGGGGGGGTAAGGTGAGGGATGTGTGTGTGTGTCCCCAAGTCCTTGTCTTCTCTTCCTGAGTATCTTGAAACTCAGTTAAACTTCTTAAATTTACTCAGAGAACTAGGGCTGACCACCTTTGCAAAGCGCTCATCCCTAGTATGCTGTCATGAAAGTCCCCTCTACAGTTCTCTCAGTAAACTGGAAAGATCTCATCCTCTTGCACCCTTGACCGACTTCTTGTGGACTAGAGTGGTTTTATCATGTCTGGACATGTTTTTATCCAAGTATTGTTTTAAGCCCTGCCAAAGTTTCAATACTGCTTGGGAGGTCATTTATTCTGCACTGAATGTGTTTTTAGAAAATGAAAATCAAATTGTCACTTATATCAGGTTTTTATTTTTCATCATATTTTCTTTCACACTTTGGGGATATTTTTCAATACAATTTGTAATGTTACCTAGGCACTCATCTTTAAGTCCCATGAACCAAAGGAAAAAATGTGAGAGCTGAGCCCAGGATGGGTCAAGGACTCGCTGAATCTGAATGGAAGTCAACTTAACTAATGGTAAGCTGTATCTTTTAAAGGAATTTCTCTGGGTGAGTTGACTAGATGCTTACTGGTCTACTTGATTGTATGATCAACATGCATATTCAAACTGACTTTTTCTTTCCATTCATCCATGCCTGAATGTTCGTACATACACTAAATAACTATCTTCACCTTACATTTAAGCTTAGTAAATATATTTTTTACCAATCCAAGAAGGTTCTTTGACATCCTGAATATCATTATTACAATGAATTTCTTCAAGTAAGGGTACTAAATATCCCTATATGATAATTTTTCTCATATGCATTTACCCTAATAAATTCTTCAACAATTTTCCCTATTTCATTTTATAAATTACAAAGTTGAAGGAGGAGAAAAGAGAAAAGAAAAAGAAAAGAAAAAAGAAAGAAGTAAAATTGTTTATGGAGAACTAACTGTGTGTGTGTGTGTGTGTGTGTGTGTGTGTGTGTGTGTATGTGTGTACAAGAGTTAGAGTGTTGTACTATGTTACTGTTCATGCTATTTATCTCTGTATAAAGAGATATCTTGATTTAGAGAAAAACACACTGAATTGAGAATGGTAAGAACTGATTCTAGATTCTTTTTAGTAAGGCTTCATTCACTAATTGGAGAGCCTGGAAAGCAATAAAACTAATGTGTCTCAGTTTCTGCACATGAATTCTCATTTTCATCTGCCTTCTGTATATATATATAATATGATGCTTCTCAAATACTTTAACATATACCAAAGCAGTTGTACTATGATGTTTATTAAATGCCCAGTTATAAAGTTCTATAGTTATTCTTAGTAGCATTAGATATCTCTTTGCATTAATTATAATCCAGTTTCAATCTTTTTGGAATTTGTTTTGGGGAAGAAAGGGTAATTTGCACCTCTCTGAAAATACTAGGGATAAATTATTGTCTATCATTTGATCCATCATCTCAAGACCTATAGAATTAGGTTTACAAAAAGATGAACTGGGTATAAAATTCTTAATAATTTGTAAATCAGCTCAACATGAATCTCTCTGTATCTCTTTCATTTATGATAGAGGTTACCTAGTGAGAATACCCTGAATTTATTGCTTGAACCAGAATAAGCACTCTAATGGTAAAAATTTATGAAATATACCACTCAAAAGCCAAAATGGGATTCTTGGGAGAGATACACTTCTGTCTCTGAGGAACTATTTTTATACTCCTTGCATACCCACAGGAGACCATGTACGTGACAGGAGATTATCTATATCAGGCACTAAGTGAAATCTGTCCCACAGAATATGTGTACATTAATAACACTAATAGCAATAAATGTGACAAACAGCATTTTGACACATTATGAACTATTAATGCAAATTTTATTGATTTCAACTCATTCTATAATTGTAGGTTATGCAAATAAGTCTCTATAAATCTATGAATATCTCTATATATATGCATATGAATACTTACTGTATTGACAATTTCTTCCCATGAATTCACCTGGACATTCACAGGAATAGTTAGCAACAAGATCTGTACATATTCCACCATTTTTGCAGGGATCAGCTTCACATTCATTTACGTCTAAGGAAAAGAGAGTGAGAGAATAGAGGAGATGAATTATTGGTGAGAAAATGATTAGTTTTTGGAAGCTTTCAGACATGACAAAACAAGGTCTAAATACTATTATTGTATAAATGTGTCTCAAGTACATAGTATAGTGTTTAAATGAACAACTTATTAATAATCAACTTCCAAAGAAATTCAGAATCCAAATGAAAGACCAACAGAATTAATTCATTTTACAATCATGAAAATAAATATAATGAGTTTGGGGAGATATTCAGAGTATCCTTAGAATTAAATCAAACAAATTAACCCTGGTAGAGAGATGAATTGGTATCACTTACAAGACCTAGAATCCTCCCCTGCAGCAAAAACTGCCAATTATCACTGTCTCATTTCATCTTAATTCATTAAAATTCTAACTGACAGAGATGTTTTAGTTTCTAAATAGTTCGCCTTTGATGAATGCCATGAGAAGCAAATTAGAGTTAATAGCTAAAGCTCGTTACATGCAAAGTATAATAAATGTAAATGATGATCACTTCCTAATCTCATCCAAGGGTTTCTAAAGTTAGGTTTCTAAAGGGACCTACCTTTGATATACCATTATTATTAAAGTTGATTCAAAATCATATCAAATACAAAACATTCAGCAAATTATACTAATTTTCATACTAATTTTGGATAATGGAAACAACTCTTATGATCATGAAGTGAAAGAAGAAATAATGACTAGTTCAGTCAATTATTAGTCACTATATTCACACATCATTCCTTGAAGCTCAGTACCACACTGGGTTCTGCTGGGCTGGTAAAATAGTTGGAAGACACACAGCACTCCCCCATCGTGTCCATTTCCTGTTGTTTTTAATTGAATTTCTACTCTGCTCCTATTCCTACAACTCATATTTTTTTGGTAACTTTTCTTACAGAAAAAAATGGTGTGTCTTGAGGACTGCCTGCCTGCACCTTGTCAGACTGTGAGTTGCAACAACACAGCCCACTTCCCACACTGCTCTTTGTGCCTGCACAAATGTTACACATGATCTGGACTATCCCTATTATTCAGCAATGTTTCCTGGCAAAATTTGTCTCAAAAGAATAAAGTTAGTGGTGCAAACAATGTAAAACAGAAACAAAACAAACTAAAACCAAACCAAACGATTTATTTCAAATTTTAATGTGTTCTTGGGTCTATTACAAAGTATTCAATGTATCGCTGAAGTCTTGGGTTTTCACAGCACTTAAAGGAATAGGACTGTAATTTAACTCCTTGTAGACCAGACAAGAACAAAATACTAGAAATCTCTAGTCTTTTTGTTGTTGTTGTACTAACATTTTTCTCCTAAGTTGTCTCTCCTCCTGGATGTAAAGTTGGGTATGTTCTCTATTCCAAATTTCCTTTATAAAATCTGTTCTAAACTTTCTTATGTGAGTGATGACTTGCTCTGAAAAGGTTATCTTTTTGACTTACTATCCTTTTCAGATTGAGAATAGACACAATTAATGATTGTGCTCAGGAAGACTCTAAATAATCTGCATATTTTACCAATTAAAAATAGGACAAAATCAGAATCTGATAAACTCTAAAGAGAGTTGTGTATTGTAAAATATAACAAATCTCCAAATATTTGATACTAAAACTCTCCAGAAAGAAGGGAGGCATGCAAGAAGCAAGAGAGGGAGGAAAGAGAAAAGAGAAGATGTTATTTCAGTTTTCTTAAGTGATGAAATAATTAGTTCTTTATATTGGACTTTATATTCTACTGAGATGTAAAATATTTTCAATAACTTAGAAAGTGGCACGAGATTATATTACATATATATGTTTTTATTTTTTGTCAGATCAATGTAAGATCTGACATTTGGCTGCTTTGACACGTGACTAATATTTGTCTTTTGTTGTGCTGTATCTACTAGCATTTGTTTTAGAAGACAGTATGTCAAGGACCAGTAAGAATTTAAGCCCTGCCTTAGAGAATACATTGTTTTAATTGGCAAAGTAATTTTTGGATATTAATAGGCAGGGAAGTATTGGCATTTGAACAAGATCATATAACGGAATATAATTTAATCTTGGACAGGAAGGAAAGGTTAAAGTAGTATTAATAAAGACAGGATAAGGATGATAGTGTATTTCCAAGAGGGAGCAATAGTAAGTCACAACTTTGGAGCAGAATCTTCATGCCATGATGGTGTGTTCAGACACTTGAATGATCTTGTTTGTCTGGAGTGGAAAGAGGGAAGTGGCAGGACATAGACTTGGGACCCATGTTCATCTAGGGATGAAACCGTCATGCCAGTAGAGGGAACTATTTTTTAACTTTTAGCACTGAAGACATGGAGTCAGATGAGTCTGTATCTTCTGTTACCATACACTTTAGAAAGACATAGCAGAGCCATATGTGGAATGAACTTAAGAAATGTATGAAGGAAGGTTGGCTAGAGAGCCGTACAAGTATTGAAGTTAATAGATACAGCATGTATTTTTTAAAATTAATTAAATAATTAATTTATATATAAATTTCACATCTTTGTAATCCCCGGGGTTCACCCCACCTCTCTGCCCGTTCCCACCCTGTCTACCCCCCCCCCAGTTGTGTCCTACAGCATGTATTTTAGTTAATTCATTTAAATTAATTCTCAGGTAAGAGGCTCTAAGCATTTTCTATTTTTAAGATGGAATTAGATTTTCATTTTAAGATTTTGTAATGTTAATAGAAAGACATTTTTGTAATCAATATGTGAAAACAAGCAAGACATTTATGTGTATACAGGCATGTATATATATACATAGGTACATGCATGCATGCACATACATATACACATACATATGTATAATTATACACATGTATATGTATAATTAAGCATCTTTTCCCAGAAGTTAACATGAAGTAGAATGAACAGGAATTGCATTTGCTAAAGTGAAAATGCTTTACAGTTAGATACAATTTGTGATAAATAATAATCTTTTAATATTTATGTACTTTCCATTTTTTTAAATAAAAAATACCTTCAATATAAATTCATAGAAATGGAAATGCTATATTAAGTGTACAATCTCTTTTAACACAGTAGAAAAATAAGTAAAGCAATTTTGCATATATACATATCTAGCAACATGTAGGCTTAGAGATGCAAATTATACAGAAGTGTTTTTGTATCAGTAAGTTGCAGATCATTCAGGGTATGGCTATTGGCACTGTGATTAACATTGCCAGCAATTTAAATGAAAACAGACCTACATTTGTAAAAATGTGATATAAAGTTCACAAAATATAATGTAATAAATTGAAAATCAGACAATAAACCACATACATTTCTTTTTGTCACAGGTCAAAGCATTATTATTTCCATTAAAAAGAATCTGTATCTATTCCCAATATACTGAAATAAACAAGATTATGTTTAGAAAAATTAAAAACTTGTCAGAGCAGTTTCCCTATAAAATTAATTGCCATATTTGATTGTTTATTGTTAATTTAAAATAATGAAAGATACCTTTTTTGATCTTTGATACCACTTTTTGAGAACTGTTTTATAAAAAGCCTTATGGAAAAATGGATTTATAATCAGGACACCAGTTGGGCACTTAGTTCTCACTTTTAACACATGAAACCTTGTTGACCACTGTTCAATCTTCAGAGGCACAGTGACAAGAGTCAAACATAGGTTTCAGATGTAAATTCATGATGTACTTTTTTTTCTGGTGAAGGAAAGGAGAGGAAGAGATGAGAGAGTAAGTAGTTGGTCAAAACAGGATGGACCACTATGACTCAAGAAAGTAGTCCACTAGGATTTCGAGATACTTTGCTGTAAGTAATTATATAGACTCATTCATTTTATATACATAACTAGATGACAATCTTTACTATTACATTGTGTTTAGCTCATTACATAGATGTTTGTAAAGAAATTCTAACAGTCTATGCTCCAGCTTGGGATTTTCCTAATAGAAATAAAGTCAGCCCATGCACACTCTGGAGTTTCACTGATGAGTAGCTTACCTCCTTGGTAATGATGAGCACATATATTCACTAAGATCATTCTGAATATTCATCATCTGAGCTGTCTATATCTTGAGAAGGGCCCAGCTAATCCTAGTCCTTTTTTTGTGTGTGTGATATTTTTATTGATTGCACACACATATGTATATCTGTATGTGTATATCTATATCTATCCAGGTATACATGTATTTAAATTACATTATTGTCTATTCCAGTTCCTCCAATTATCACCCATGCGCCATCTTAATCTTTTGTGCCCTCTTGCTCCCCAGTTTTCTCCCTCCTCCCCTTCTCTTGTTCTATGCTTTAGTTCTGATTTCAGTTTTAAATTTTTCTTGTCTGATTGTTTCCTTATATCCCTCATATAACTGAGGCCATCCCATATTTCTTTTTATATTTCTGGCTTATTTCTACTAACATGATTCCTTCTAGCTCCATACATGTTACTGCGAATAACATACGTTTGTATTCTTTGACTGATGAACAATATTACATTGTGTAAATATACCACATCTTTTTCAGTCATTTGTCTGTTTTGGGGCTTTGGGTTGTGTCCATATCTTGGCAATTATAAATAGTGCTGCAATAAACATGCAAGTACAGGTGTCTTTTTGAATTAGTGTTTTTGTATTCTTTGGGTAGATTCCCAGTAATGGGATTGCTGGGTCAAATGGTAGCTCTTGAATAGCTGGGAAAACTGGACCACAATATGCTAAACAAACAAACAAATAAATAAGTAAATAAGTAAATAAATAAATAAATAAATGGATGAACAAAGGAATGAATGAATAAATAAACAAATCAAGACAACTCCCTTACACCTTGTACAAAAACCAACTCAAAATGAATAAAAGACTTGGATGTAAGACCTAAAACCATAAATACATAGAAGAAAACCTGGGCAAAACCCTCCATGAATTACATTTCAGAAATCCATTTCAAACACATCTGCAGCTGTCAAAAAAATGAATGAAAACATAAACAGCTGGGGCTACAACAAACTAAAAAGCTTTTTATTTTTTGTATAGCAAAAGAGACAATAACCAAAACAAATAGAAACCCAACCAAATGGGAGAAAATGTTTGCCCTCTATAGGAGTGATTATGTCTGATATGAAAGATACACAAAAACTCACATAACTTAACAGAAACAAAGCAAAAGCCTCACTTAAAAAAGAGAACTAAAAAGATACTTCTCCAAAGAGGAAATACAGATGGCCAACAGGTATATGAAAAAATGCTCAACACCACTAATAATCAGGGAAGCACAAATCAAAACCACACCGAGATATCATCTTACACCATTAAGAATGACCCCTATTAAAAAAATGGGCAACAACAAGTGTTGGTGCAGATGTGGAGAAAAAGGAACACTCAAACTATTGATGGTAGTGCAAACTGGTCCAGCCACTATGGAAAGTTGTGAGGAGGACCTTCAAATAATTGAAAGTGGAGCTACCATTTGACTCAGCAATCTTTTTTATTGTTTCAGACTAATCATTGCACAAATTATAGCCCTAAAGTTCATGAAATTGACTTTGAAGTAGGTTGTAAAAGTTTTTGAAAATTGAAATTATATTTGATAGTTTTTTGTGACTGCAAAATATTAATTTGGGAGTAACTTCTTGCTATAAAAATCATGTGGTGTCTCTTTAGATAATTATATGTAAATATCATGAATCCTATTCTTCATTATAGACTCCAACAGAGATGGAATGGAGATTCATATGATTTAATTCATTAGGACCTCTTTTGGAGAACATAAATTATTTAACTAACTAAATTAACTAATTCACTAGTATTTTTACTGGCACATCTTTGCAATCTGTAGAGCTGGAACATAACATATTTCTCTTTTGGGTCACAGTATCACAATTCATCTTTAGAATTCCTTAAGTTGATGTCATTTAGCCCCTGTATTTCAATTACACTTATTTTGCAAACCTGGCTTAGAATCTTTTTTCCAAATTTATCAATATATAACTGACATATGCTATTGTGTAAGGTTTATAATTTTTGATTTGAGGCATGTAAATTCCAAAATGAAATTTTACATGACCTTCTCCATCTGGTCAAATATCTACCTCTTTTTTGGGGGCGGGGGGAGTACCAAAAATATTTAAAATTGACTCTCAGCAACATTCAATTATGCGATATATTATATTTAGCTGTAGTGAATATATTGTCATTTTATCACTAGCCTTATTAATTTTATAACTAGAAGTTTGTACCTTTTGATCAATATCTCCTTATTTTTCCACTTTTCAACTGTTTAACCACTATTCTGTTTATATGAAAGTTTCCCCTAGATTCCATATATCTGTGAGATCATATGGTATTTGTCTTTATCTGTATTACCTTTTACTTAATAATGTCCACAAACTCAAGTTTTACAAACATTAGGGTTTCCTTATTTCTCACGACTGCATAATATTCTCCACGTATAACACATCTTTATCCATTTATCTATTGATGGACATTTAAGTTGTTTCCATATCTTGACCATTGTGAAAAATGGTATGGTAACAGTACACAGTTTCATTAAATAATTAAAACCTAGAACTACCATTTGATCCAATAATTCTATCCCATAGACCAGAGCATCCAATCCTTCTTCTTGAGGCATAAGTCCATCTAACCTCATGTAGTGGAGATGAAGACACCTTAATTCAATGACGAATCTATCTCCTTTTCAAATCAAATTACATCCAGACCTCATGAACATCAAAATAGACAACTCATTCTGGGACTGACAACTCATGTTTTGATATATTAAAATGACATAATGATTAAAGCCTTTTACACTTTTGCAAAGATATAATGCTTAATTTCCTTACTTCTTCCCCTTGGGCTCTCTTTCCTCCCTCCAATACTGTTATTGACTGTTAATTAGTTGGCAAGAGCTTATTTTGAAGATTTTGCTATTTTTGACCCTTAATAGCACATCTTCCCTGGGCTCTCCATTAGCTGCTAAATATTCTTCAGACCTCCTGTGAATGATTTCCTTTTAAAATTTGACCTTGCATTTTTTTTCTTATCTAAAGCCTATGGTTTTTCAATTTCACCTTTAAGGCTGAATAAATTACAGTGAATTTCTAGGAATTCGATTGTCTCAGATACTGCATTTAATTATGTCATAATCAGAATTATGTACAGGATTTCCCAGTCATTTCTGGGAGCAGATTTGTATATATTTAAATTTTGTTCTTTGACTTCCTTTTGATGACCTTCTGTATATCACTAGGAATTCATTTTAAAGAAGCAAAGTAAAATAAGTATTCTTAAACCAGAATGCCACACATAAACCTTTCATAATTTACTGATACCCTTTACTACTAACCAAGACAAAAGCATTAAAAAATGACATCCAAACCTAAGAGTCTTATTCATACCACTTTTTAACAAAGCTGATACTCCTTCCCTATCCCTATTCTGGTATGCTAATTTTTTTTTTTTTGAGATCTCAATTTTGATGCAAAACCCTCTACTACTAGTATTTAAACAGAACCCAATTTTCTAGGTTATTTCCATCTCAAATGATTCCACTAAGGCTTTATTTGCCTTAATCAAATATTTGGTGAAGTGAAAAAACTATTCCAAAATTACTTTAAGTTCAAAATCAGAGGAGATAGAATGGTTGGAGGAGTGATAGTAAAGATATCTGAGACCTTGAAAAATACCATAAATGAAATTTTATGGAAAACAGCTAGTAGAACCAAAAATAATTAAAGTCTTCAGTGAAAAAGTTCATCAAAGATAAAATTATCTCAAATGGCACTATCTAAGAGACGTGCAACATGGATCTTTGCCTGAAAAGGTTTTTTTTTTTGATTAGTAAGAAAGAGAAATGAAAATATTAGAGACCTGAGGAATCATTAACTGTCTATAATAGTGATTCCTTCTTTTGTGGCAGGTGTCCCAGCCTATTTCTAAAGGAAAAATGAATTCAGAAAAATCTTCCCTTTAAAAACTGAAACATTTATAATAAAAATTCTGATTTAAATGGTCTTGGATGCAACTGAATCACATCCAGGTGATTCAATTGGGTAGCCCGAGTTTATAAACGCCAAGGAGAACCTATGTGTGTGAAGCCATTCCATCCATTCAGTCATCCACCCATCTGTGCATCCATCCTTATTTCTATGCGATATTGTAAGAATGCAACAATTAATACACCATGGTTCCTTACTTTTCTCAAGGCTCTTAAAGTATAATGGATAACAAAGAAATAATCAGTTATACTGCAATGTTACAAGTGTTCTAACAGGAGAATGATGCATAGTTTCAAAATACTGCAAACATCAATAACAAAATCAATCTAGAAGGTTAGAGAATGTTGAACTTTAGAGAAGAAGTCCAGGAGATTGGGGAAAATGTTTCTGAGCTATTTAGATTTACAGCTCATTATACACAATTTACTCTGCAAAGCTATTTTTCTAATAAAATATGCATCTCATACCACATTTCACAATTCTATAAATCTGGGAATAACTTCTCATCTCATATTCCGTTGTTCTAAGTATGTATGTTGTATATTGTCAGATTTCCTTTATATGTTGTAATTCATGTAATTTTACATTCACAATGTTTTATTCAAAAACTGATCATGTCAATTTGCATGTAAAGTTAGTTCATTTACAGCTTTTCCTAATTTGAGTGGTCAGTCAATACTAACAATCAATATTTCTAGATTTATTTCCACAGTGAGTCACTACAATCTATAATTGGCTGCAAAACAGTATTCAATTTAGAAGGACAGCTATTATTCATTTAATTGGCTTTACCCATTTACTTACTCACTCACTCAATCATTCATTAGGACTTTGATATCATGTGTAAATTAGCTATAAAGATATATTTGGATGCCTTAGTAAAATAGGTAGAGATCTTCAGGACAGAGATAAATATAATAAAATATAGTAAACATGTGTTTTATACAGTATATACAAAATATACCATGACTATAAACAAGACTGGTTTTACTAAGTGAAGATGTGAAGGTTGCATACAGAAGGTAATATTCAATGGTGCTTAAATCATCAGCAAGAAGTCTTTGAGATGTGATAAAGTGAGAAGGAACATAAAAGAACACAGTGTTTTCAGAGAGACCTAGCACTTTTAAGCATGTGTATATGCACAGAATTTGTGTGTGTAGAACCATTAGGGATGATAGTAACTAAGTAGTCTGAGACCACAGTTTGTGTCGTTATAAATCAAGTTAAGGAATTTTAGTCCTTAAGTTACTGGCAAGAATAGATAATTTAAGAAGTGGATAAGGGAATTGGGATTGAACTAATTTGCATTTAACATGAACATTCACATATCATAGAATCAATTACATTTGGAAAAAATAATTCAAAAATTCAAAAGGAAATTTATGTTGAGTTCATGTCACCCAAATCATATAACATGATGGTTATAGATCTTTAAACATTTATCTTGATTCGGCAGGTAGGTAGATTTGCAAGTATTTAGGGTTGCTAGATTTGGGAAATGAAAATGAGTAAGATGACCATGAAATATTTGACTCTACTTATAGAACAAAAATGTTTATACAAAGTTCAAATTCAAATTTACTTGGACATCATGTATTTTTTAATGACATTATATTTTATTTTTTAAATTAAAATATTAATTTAACAGGATTCAACTTGGATGTATAGCTGTAATTAATTTAATTGCTTTCACCCATTTATTTACTCACACAATTATTTTTTACATCTTTATTAATTTTTGGATATTTGCGTTCTCCCTTAAGGTGTTGTCCCTGTAGTTCTCCCACCACTGTAGCACCAACGATTAATCATAATGACACCTTGTGCTCTTCACTCCCCTGTTTTGATCCATCATCCTCCCTTTCCTCTGCTCTACTTGAACTGTCAACATGAATGTGATTTCTCCATTTTTTTCCTTTTCTTTTATTTAAGCACTTCTATTTTCAACATATGATCATGCTTTCAATTTTTTATATTTAGCATACCTCAAGGAAAATGGTGGAATTTCCTACAGTGTAAAATTACTATTGACAAATAATTTTCCATAGCCTTTTCCTCAAACTAAAGCTTGTTGCTTGATTTCTGCAAAGTGGTTTGTAATCTTTCAAGTTTACCTTTATGAAAACTTCAGGCATATACAAATAGTATTTCAGGGTGATAACTGAAGATAATTAGTACATTCACTTATTTGCAGATAACTTACTATGTGTCAAGCACTGCTCTCAGCATTTATGTATAAAATCACACATTCTGAGCTAATTACTATTATAACTGAGCTATAGATGGAATTGGAAATATACATAACTTTCCCAAATTCACATTACAGACTAAAACCCAGATAATCCATCTCAAGACTCTATGCTATTCACTTTTATGTTCTGTCATAACTAGGGAATATTCAGTCTTTTTATTCACCATTACTTCATACTTGTCTTCAGGTACCATTTGGTTTAAAAAAATATTATCTGGGACCTTGAAATGTTTGTGGTGTCATAAAAGTCAAAGATGCCAGTCCTAAAATCATTGTTTAAAATAGTTTATCCTAATTTCCTTACAAGCAACTTTTCTCAAACTCTTTTTAAGTTCTTTGGATTTAAATCCTAATTTTATTCCTGAATCTACTGCTGCTTTTTACTTAGAAATAGATTTATTTGACATCTACAGTCTTTATACATGCCTTTTGTACATTCAGAAAAAAAAATTTTATTTTTATTTTTTCTTTTTAGAAAACATGGATAGGTTTTGTAATTTCACAATTGAAATTCTTACTTATCAAGGGTGATAATACACATTATTTTAAAATCTCTATTTGAAAGATAGCATACACTTAAAAAATAAAATGGCAAAGTAGAATGAATTATTAAGCAGTATTAATGAATAAGAGACTAGCAGTATAATAACCAACAGATTCAAGCACAAGAACCATCCATGCTCATAAAGTATCTTAAGATACCCCTGGATTTCACATCATCCTCTCCACCTGCACAAAGGCAACTGATTCCTATTTAAGCTCAGTCTTACTCTCTAAATGGATTATAGCTTTATTACTTAAGCATGTTTTCCTAAAAGTATCTTTTGATCTTGCCTGAATTTTATCTTTGTAGTAAAACAAAAAGGAAATCATTCAGTATGTGATCAGTTGTACCCTCACAATGCCATTGTAGGTGGTGGCAATATATTAATTTTCACAGCTTTATAATATTTCACGTAAAATGTACCATTTGCTTCTTCCTTTCATGTTGTAAGTGACATCTGTGCTGTTGCTAGAAGTACAAACACTAGCTGGTGTGCTTGCCCATGTCTCCTGTTGTTTATGTTGAATTTTTTTTTCATATAACTGGAAGTGAAAAGGCTGACTTATTTACATACTATCAAATTGATTTTTAAAATAGTCACCCAGATTTTCTCTCTACTACCAATTTCACTCATAATATTTTTAAAGCTACAGACTGTAGGCAATAGGTCTGTAATCACCAATTTCATTTCATATACAAGTTACAAGTAGATGGGTTTAAATATTGTGTGTTTTTATAATAGAGTTCTACCAAGAGGAATGTTTAAGGCAATCAATTAAAGCTTTCTATTCACCAGGCTGAATTGTTATTTTCTCTGACAAAGAATTTGTTTTAAAAAAAAGATAATAATGTCAACTAAAAATGATGAACCTACTGAAACACTGTAAGCAAAGCCTCATTTAAATAATATACATTGATACATAGTTAAAGTTTATATTTACAGAAAAATAATTTCACTTACCCACAGAATTAATTTTGTAAGAATAACTATAAATTAACTTCTACCTAAGTACATGTAGACTCATAACAAAATATGAATACTTCCTGCTCTTATACTTCAATTTCTTTGAAATTACACATTGTAGAAATAATTGAAAGTGTAGAAAAATGATGAATTATGTTACTTTTCTAAAGTTACTGTGAAAATTAAATAAATTATTTTATGGGAAAACTTATCTTGTAAACCTTAAGGTCCATAAGAAGAATTATTCACACTCTAAAAATGAGTCAATTCATATTCATACTGTTTTGTATAATGTTTCTCAGTTATATTATTGGATGAAAATGTATGTGAATTTTCAATGAATCTTTCTGTATGTAGATACTTCTGCTTTCGGGTTTAAAAGTATAAACAAATGAGTAGGCATTTCATAAACGATCTACAGAAGAGTCTGGAAGAGGCATTAGAGACAATATTCATCTCCATAATTGCAAATTCCACAAAAATTTTGATACAGAAATACTCTTTGTAAATTTCTAAAATAACACTTTTTAAAAACTAGAATATTAATGCTGTACATTTTGGCTAACAGATCACTAAACTATAGAGTTATGATAGACATAAATGATGACTGGTAAACACCGAAAAAACCCTGCTTTTATTTACAGGCATTTCTGTTCCCAACAAGGTGGAATAGTTAAATTTCCTCAATTCCAGAAACTCATCTGCATAATTATAGTAAGTTTCCTGGATTCCTGGCAGAACTGGAGCAGCAAAACATCTGCCACACTCAAGGCCATCATGGAAGAATCTGTTTCAAGCACCCAACTCACTAATCAGTGCCAAAAATGTGCTGCATACAGGACATTAACTTCTATATTTTTTTCTCTATTTGCTATTTATGCCAAGTCTTCACATTTTATTAAAAATGATAATACTAGAATTCAAGATAACTTCTGCTTTTGGTAAGATATTCACAAAAAGAATCAGACTCCTCCTGATGAAATAACCACAAAAAATAAAATGGACACCATATAGATGGTAACATTTTTCAAGAAAACAGATATTAGGAAAACAAGTACAATAATAGATCTGGTGAATCCCACAATTACCCACGTGTTCAGTCTTAAGATGGAGTCTAGGCTATAATAAAGAAGAATTCAGGAACTGGACAACACTCCGAGTTAAAGAAAGGATCATAAAAGGTGGGAGAGCCCAGAACATCACAGTCTGCAGGATAAAATGGCTGATAGGTAGCTCATAGGGATCATGCAGAGCATTGGTATTCCTTCTCCCCTGCCAGATATTTCACATGGCAGGAATCAACACAGGCAAGAAATGAGGCAGTGCCCTGTGAATAGACCAGTGGAGCTATACTCAGAGCTATGGTGGGCCAGCAAAGCTGCAAGTATCTTCCAGGTAATCTAGAAGATAAATTATGCATGGGTCAATCATCAGTGATGTCAGAAGCATCTTGACTCAGTAAAGGGACATAAGTAGGCCTGAATTGAACACCTCCATTGTCCTTTCTAATACACCATAGGAAGAACAAACTTTTTTCAAGTAATTGTGCAAGAGAACTGATTTCAAGAAAAAAAACAGAACTGCAGCAAATCTAGCACTCAGCAAAGTAAATGTAGCATCTGGAATATAGTCAAGATTAATACACATGCAAAAATTAAAAAAACACACCAGGCATTAGAAAAAGCAGAGGACGATAAAATGGCCATTATCAATATATACCATATATAGAAAATGGTATGTACAGATATGGATAATATGAGATTCAAACTGAACTTCCAGAGATGAAAATCAATATGTGATGAAAATTATGTTAGAAGAAAATAAATAAGATTAGATATTACATAAGAAAAGATTCATGAATTTTAAAGTCAATATAAATTATACCGAAAAAGACACACAAGATAACAAGTAGCTCAGTGAGTTCTGTAATAAATTAGTGATTTTTAGGACATATATACTGGTAGCTTCAAACAGAAGTCATGGGAGTTACTGATGAGGATGGGCAGAAAAACATTTGAAAAGATAATAGTCAAAATTTTTCCAAATATGGCAAAAATTATACCCACAAATCCAGGTAACTCAAGAAACACTAATCATTAGAAACATAAAGCAAGCTACGAAGAGGCATATCATGATTACAAAACAAATTAAAGTAATTCAGTAGACTAATGTAGCATTTTTAATATATTATGCCTGAACAATTGAATTACAAATTAAAAAACTTAGTTCCATATCTCATACCATATAAAAATTAATTCAAAGGGGATTGTAGAGCTTAAAATGGAACTAAAACTATAAAAAATAAAGAACTATTTTGGGGTTCAATTTAGCAGATACATCAAAAGCTTGTAATTAAAATTTATATTGTGCTTTATCAAGGTTATAAACTCCTGTTCTTCAAAATCAAGAGAATGAAAATACAGATCACATATTGGGAGAGTATACCTGTAGTATTTGATAAATCACTTGCATTCAGGTTACATAAAGAATTTTGAAAACTCAATAATAATACTAATAATAATTATTATTATTATTTAGACTAGGTCTTGCTATTTTTGCCTGTGGAACTGCAGGCTCTCGTTGCCCGGGGTACCACAGACTCAAGCAATCCCCAACCTCAGCTTCCCAGGTAGCTGGGATTACACGCGTGCACCACCACGTCCAGCTATTTTTTTTGGAAATAGGTCTTGCTACGGGCCCCAAGCAGGACTCGAACCACGATCCCTAGCCCCAGCCACTTCATAGGCTGAAGCTTACAAGCACGAGCCACCATGCTTGGCCTCAATAATTAAACACATTAATAGAAGGTAGTACAAAATATCTAAACATACCCTACTCAAAAGAATATGTTTTCTAAGAATGCCAAATAAAAATATGAAATATATATGTTTAGAATGTGAAATAATAGTAATAAATAGTTTGACAGTTTTATAGGACAGAGATATCACATGATCCAGTTTTGCCACTCTTAGATATTGACACAGAAGAAATGAAAGTTATGTCCACATAAAGATGTGTATTAATGTTCACAGCCAATTAATTTTTAGAGCCCAAGCTGAAAACAATGAATATGTGCAAATATATCCATACATCTGAGTACTAGCCAACAATAAGAAATGAATGAATTATTGATACAAGTTACGACACCTAGGGATCTCAGCAGTTAAGCCGAATGACAGAAACCAAATAAAAATACATGTTTTCTGATTCCATTTATATAAATTCCTAGAAAAATAAACAATTCTATGCATTCAAAAATGCAGATCAATGGTTGTCAGGGATGAAGATGGAGGAAGGATGGGAATAGGAAGAAACATCTAAGGATGATAAACATGCTGAGTATCTTGGTTAAGATGACAGTCCCAGAGGTGCAATGATAAATCAAAATGTATCACACTAGACATTCTAAATATATACATTTTATAATATAGCAAATGCACCTTAATATTTTGAAGAAAACACTTATCAATATTCTTTCTATAACCCACTTGTCAGTCATAAGCTTAATACTTATGCACACACATACATATGCATCGTGTACACACTATCATGATAATGAGCCCACAGAATTAGTTTTTCAAATTCATATCAAAGCATTTTTTTATTTTTTATTTTAATACATATGCCTTAAAGAGAGAATCATGTAGCCCAAATAAGGTGAGCAGAGCTTCTTGGAGAGACTGAATATTTTAATAAAACATGCTAATAGAAGCTGTATTCATAAAAATGACAAAAATACTACTTTTTTTTCATGGCAGTTCACCTCCTGCTTTGTAGGTTATTTTCATCACCCAAAGACAGCTTTGCAGGAAACCTTAAATGAAGATGAATGGGGGAAAAGGAGAGTATAAATGCAATATTTTCTGTTGCTCATCTATTTTTACATTCAATTTGGATTTATTTCTGATAGAATGTACTACAAGAAATCTGAAGAGTATTAAGTTATAACTAGGGTTACCTATACTTTTCCTAATAGTTCTTGTATTCCAGAAATGTTTCAATGGCAAGTCCATAAAATATATTGATGTTCACATTTCTGTACTTTATGATCTGTTTAAGAGATTGTCATTTTTCATATAGGAAACTAAATAAATCCATCTTAATCTTTTTGCTCCTAGGTGAGAGGCATGTATGTATGTATGTGACATGTATGCATGTATACATATGTGTATGTATGTATTATATATCTATACACACAAAATATATACACATTTATATTTCAAAGATGGAAATCTTAATTCCATTAATTACTTAACATGTAATTTCATATTGTAAAAGCAAACATTCAGGATAATAGTTTCCATAAACTCCAATGAACCTTTTTAAAATAACTGGCTATTCCTATAACAAGCACTTTAATAAATGATTCTACTCTGTCAGAGAAATGGGTCTGAGTTTAAACTGTGTTGCTTTGTTATACTATTGCAAGATTAATGTAGAAAAAATTTCCATTAATTAAAGTCCACTGACTTTTGGGTTGTCCTAATATCAGTAAATAGTATAAGTGTAACCCCATTCACTTAATTTGGTTATTTCATTTGGCCTTAAGTACACTCAGTTGAGTTTATGTAGTAAGTTACTTCCTTAATTCATCAAGTCTCCTACTCCTATATTTTTGGAGAAGAAGGGGAAGCTTATGCAGTACCAATTAACTGTGTTTTTAAAGTTTCCAGTGTTATCTTCAGAAACGAAATTAATAATTTCCCCTAATAGAATCCATCCACAATACACTAAATTTGGCAAAACATTTTGAGTAAGTGACCCCAAGGTTGAAAATGGTCAAGATATACTGAGAGGTCTTTATAGACATTATTACTAAACCATGTTAATCATTTTTAAATATACAGGTTATTGCAATTGCGAATAATTGAATATAACAGGCACCTAATTTGTAACCACTCACCACATATATAATATTGTGTATGTACAATAATTTAGTTCACAACTTCTACTTTATTCTATTCAATATACAGAGATAATTCATTACACAAATGAGAAAATAATTTCCCAAAATTACTTTCTCTTATTCTTTATATCTCCCTAATTTTGTTAGTTTATCTATTAACTTTACAACATTGTCACAGATTTAAACATGCTTTTTGTTGATCACCCATAGACATCAGACTTTACATCTTTTTCTGATTTTTTTCACTATCAGTTTTATAACACCAAATTTTATATTTTATTCTATCATCATGTCAGTCAATAGAAGTTAGTCTGTGCAGTGATCATGAAATTTCCAGGCACATAATGTGAATGTATTTATTTCTTCAACATCTGAGTATCAGCGGGGAGTGTGGCTACAGGATGTCTTAGATGGGCTCCATTTAGAGGCTCTACTCTAAGAAAAAGATCCTGTCCTGCTTGGCTCTCTGCTGAGGTTTAGAATGAAGCCTTCTCCCTGGGTGATCATTCTGAGGTCCAACCCAAGGACAGGAACTGTCTTTCATACCTGACCATCTCCTGTGGTGACAATAGAAGTTCAAAGGAGCACATGAAGCAGGCCAGGCCTCTTAAGGCTCAGCTTTAGAAGTGGGTGGCTGTCATTTCACTTCAGTGCATTGACCAAACCAGTCACATACCCAAACCCAAAGCTGAGGAGTGAAACAAATACATTCCTTCTCTACAGGAAGAATACTAGTCATCTGACAAAGGGTGAGGATATAGGGAGTGATTAATTTGGATCAAAATGCCATCTATACATTAATTCTTTAACACCTTGTATATAACTGATGGCAAAAAAGGGGAAAATAAAGAGCATTTACAATGCCATAATTATAAAAGCATTAATCACTGTAGAACCAGCTAGAAACAAGTCATTGTGCTTACCCCAAAATGCACCACTCTTATTTTGTCTGATCTATGGATTTCTTTTTGATAAATTCTATCAATGGTTTAAATCATGTCACAGTTAGATGCTTCATAGTTACAGAGTTCTGTTATTTTTTTTTTCCCCTCAGAAGTTCCCCTTGAATGTCTAGTGCTTTTTCTTGGGGAGAAAAGTACACGTTAATGTACCATATGGCAACAATCTTTTCATATTTTGATTGAAATTCTTCCCATGCCTCTTGAAGGCACCGTCTTGAAGAGCTCTGATTTGAGTTGTGAGTTGTGAGTTGCCTGATTGCTCTCCAGACCTGCAGCAAGCTACTGACTGGGGCAGCTTTTCCTTCCTCCTCTGTGCCTATTCTCACCTTTCCTAAAGTCTAAATTTCATTTTCATATTCTGTCTTCTTTTGCCATAAAACACTTTCAGGTAATTTTCACCAAAGGAGTTAAGAAAAACTATTTTGAACCCTTAAAAAAATAGCCCCACACATTAACAATAAAATATGGCTAATAAAAGAAGTCTAAGTTGAATTTTTTCCCCCAGGAATTTACAGCTGTTTATTTCTTCATTCACTTCTAAAATATACAGTTGCTGTCTGAGGAGTCTGAAAAGTCAAAAGAATTTTTGCTTCTTCAGGGTTAACATTTTACACTTTAAGGTTTTGACATCCCCTCTATATTCAGACTTCATTGGGAATTTTTGGATGTATCTTTTTTTCCCATAGAGTTGTTGCTTTCAATATGAAGACATATTTCTGTCCCAATTTCTCTATTTTCTTAAGAACCACAAAATTGGTTTTATGTTGAATTTCTTAAATTGATTTTCTGTATGCTTAGTTAAACATTATATCACATTTTTCATTTCTCTAAATTGTGACCTAAGTTTTGGAAGATTTCTTTGACTTTATTCTCCTACTGTATTTTAAAAAATCTCATAAATTGTATTTTTCATATCCATAAACTCTCACAAAGCAACATATTCTTGTTTTATTAATACATTTTCTTTATGTTTCTAATTAAAGTTACCTTAATAGCTACCTCTGGCAGTGAATCATACTTGCTTCTTTTTTTAAATTCAATTTGCATATTTATTTTCTTACATCATTGTTCATTTTTGTACATAATTTGATTTCTCCCTTCAGATGTGATCCCTCTAGTTATTCTGCCACGATCATACCCATGATCCAGCACCACAGTACCTGTTTTGACCCTCTTTTACTTTAGTTTCTCTATATTCTACATATAAATTAAACCACCTGATCCTTGTCATTTCCTTCTTCATTTTTTTTTAATTAGTGTTTCTGTGTGTTAATTTTGGATCGTCTGTTGGATCTTCAAATGATCAGTGATCATGAGTTGTCTCCTTTTATGAATGAAAAACTCCCTTCAATATTTTTACATTTATTTTCACCAATCATCTTCCCCCATGAATGGAGGGTTCTACAGACCCTGTTATGGAAACATTGGTAGGTTGCAGATAGCAATGCTACTCAATATTGTAAATATATGTTGTTACCCCCCCCCCAGTGATTCTATTTCCACATTATGATCCCAAACTCTCTCCAAGGAAGCAATTTTAGTTTTCAGATAACTGTCTTCCAGTTTTAGTAGAATTTACCTTCAGCAGAATTCACCTTTGAAATGGCAAGAAACTTGAGGCAAACATTTCAAAGACAATTCCTAACTGTGGTAATTTCTATGTGTTCATTTCTCTGTATTGACTTCACTGGCTCAATCTTTGCTTGAATTCTTGCACTGAGAGAAAAATAATCCTGATTTCCATTTAAGATTTTTCCATATCAGATTTATATATTCTTGGTTACTTTCCCTACCAACATTATCCTTTTTTGTATTTCTTCATCTAGGAAAGCCAAAAATCACTAATGTGTTAGTTGTACCTCCTCAATGTTTTAGACTGTTAAAGTTTTCCATATTCATTGTCACATCAAGAAAATTTGAGAGTGATAGTAAATATATATGTTCAATTTGCCATGTTAAAAGATGAAATTTACATTATATGTTTATGTTATATACATTAAGCAAGCATAAATATATATTTATATATTACATATACCACACATATACACATTACACAGAAATATGGACAAATGTAATAAAAAGAGAACAACCACTAAGGCCTTCATTTCCCAGTTATTTAACTAATATGATCACTGTTTACTAAAGGTCATTAATGAGGATATTCCTTAAACATATGGAAACCAACACCTTATCATAGCCTCTTGATTTAAAATAGTGCTTTGAGATGGGTATTAAGATCTCTCTGTGAAATTATAGGAGAATGCATACTTTCAGAAGCAATAAACTCAGTTGCAGAGATTATCTATGAAAGATGTAGGGGGAATTATTATTGTCAAAAGAAATTTAGCCACCCAGTGGAAAAAAAACGTTTACCCAATATATATTCATTTGTAACACCAAGCAGAGGATTGGCAACACAGATTACAAAAACAGTAAGAGCAAGTCAAACAAAGTGTGTCTCCTCCTTCCTAGGACCTTCCTACCAAAATTGTTATGCCAGAAATTAATCATGATGCAAATTTTTTTCCTATGTTTTTTTAGAAGAAAGAACATCAGAATCTTAATAAAATCCTATTATGCCTATTACCACTTTGATTCTATTACAAAGTTGAAGTCTTTTATAAAAATCTCTTTAAAATAACATTTGATTCTTTCTTGAAACTGAAATGAGATATTTATTCAGATCACTGACATTACATACATTTCAGATGTGTGATAATGTATTACACCTATTTCAGATTTGAAACAAGGGGTCCAGTAAATAATATTCAGACTATCATGAAGAATCAAGTTGCATAAATCAAGGCATTGGAGTTCATGATAGATGAGAGGCCCAGACTTTTCTTTTTCCAATTAAAACACACACAAGAACAGAAGCAAATACATATTCACACACAATATCTGGCATTATTTACTCAAACTATTATTTTTTGAAAATCCCCTTTCTACACAATCAGCATAATTAATACAATTACAAATTCTGGTCTTGTTTTCATAAAGTGAGTTTCTTGGACCCTTTCCATTCTGCCCACATAATATAACTCAGTGTTCCTAACACGACAGAACTGCCAATCTGTGTGATCTTTGTAAGAAAGCTTGTGGAGAGAGTGATATAGAAGATTATGAACATTATTAATTACTCTGGATTCTACTTGGTAAATTTGCCTATCCCTTGTAATTACTTCTTATAGAGCTGTGTTATGAATTAAAAATAATAGCATATAGAAAGCTAAATACCTAAATATCTGGAAGAAGTAATTAAAATCAAGCAATATTTCAATATTATAAAACTGCAAATTTTCAGGCAAATAGGAGGGATGTTTCTGAAATTTTCTGGACCATGTTAACTGAAATATATTACTGTACAAAGAATTGTTGCTAGAATGAAGCAGCATATTGCATATAATTAAAGTATTAAAATAGTATACAGATAAACCTGTTAAGGCACAACAATTCATTACACATAAAGAAATATAAAAAGCAATTCATTTACAAAAGATATCCTAGTAGTGAAATAAAGTCTGAATGGTTTATAAATATATCAATTATAATGAACAGAATTAAATATCATGTTGGTAATCTCCCTTCTCTACTTTTGTCCAGTAATTTTAAAAAGCAGATAACCTCTTAGTGTGTTATTAGTTTACTTCTGAACTCTGAAAGTGAACACTGTTCTGATATTTTGAAGAATAGCATCCTCGTTGAAAGAAATTAAAGTGATTTCTGTAAAAATAATCTATCCATTTCCCACTAGCAAACACACAAAAATTCAACTGCATTCATACATATCAAAATATGTTAGTTTTTTTCTCAGAGATATGCTCTGAATTGTGCTACAAAACAGAATACCTGGGAGATGAGAAAGCATTCAGAGTATCAACACAGAAATATATTAATTAGTAAAGCATAATTTTAAAGTGCCTCCAGCATATACATACATGATACATTTATATTCCATGGTTTGTAGTACATAGTATTACCTTATTATAAAGTAAGGTTTTGTCTATTTGTTATTTATCCCTCAATTACACAGTAAAATTGGATAGGTAAAAATAGAAGAACACATATGTAAAAATAAAATCTCATTTATTTGTAACGAAATCTTTAACCTAAGGTGTAGAAACACTGGTACATTGAAAACTATTTTTGAGAAATCCTTATTTTCTCTGAAAAGGTGTTTATCTTAATTTTTGAAACCTCCAGGTCAAGAAATTCAGTTCTGTCATCTCACACATTGTCTTTAGTTTCTTTGTCACTATACAAGGTATTCATCTAATAATCATACTCTACTTCCCAAATATCTACACTCATTTACTGTCCCCCCAAACTAATTTATTACAATACACATAAAATTATCCCCTGTAGTGCCTATAACAAAGGAATAAACAGAACAATAAAAAGAAACAATGTACATTTTTATTGTATTTTAATGACATTGTTGCTTGTACATGCATAAGCAAGTGGAAACATTTCAGCCACAGGCATCTCCAGAAAGATCCACTTTCTGCCACTATGCAACAGGAATTAATGGGTAGAAACTTCCATTTACAAAAAAGTTAAAAGACAACTAGTGATCCATCATAGATAAATTTTGCATTTATAAGTTGTTCATTTTAAATCATCATATGAAAGCTAGGGTGCCAGCACAGTAGCTGATATATCTCCCAGGCTTTCATAATTCCTTCAGTTGAGGTTTTGTATTGTATCAATAACCATAGGTGTACTATAAATTTGTAGGTATAAAATGGTGTCTGAGGTAAATTAGAAGTAGACAGAATGGTTTAATATAAATATCTTAGGATATTCACTTTCTGATTATCTTAGCTCAAGATTACATGAACTCACATGTTTTAAGTATATATTTCTTTCCAAAATTTAAATACTCTAGTCTTTTCTAACCATGGTCTCAAAATTCATTCATATAGTTTCCTCAGTGAATCTTTAATTGTGGCATGCATTTCCAATTAATGTAACAGTTAAGTATGTGTAAGTTATAAATGAGTATTAATAAGTGTGTGTACACTATAACATGTTTACAGAAAATAAAAAAATAATGAGAAAAGTTGCAACAAACATTTTAAAAGCATCTTTCTTATAATGGCTTTATAGGAAAATAATGGTTTTATAGTTCAAAGCATGATAATTAGGATAATGGTGGGCATAAAAATATTACATATCATGTTGGTACTTTGAATCTATGGAACCACGTTCTGATCAGATATTAGTCTGACATTGCTTTATTTCACAATGTTCTGTGCTTATCTCATAATATAAAAAAATATTAATTGCCATTTTCTTCTTGCATTTCTGGTATTTTCCCTAATCCAACATTTCTGGGTAGCCTTCTTTTCAGATCAGTTGTGGATTTGGTGAGAGTTATTTTAATAAGACATGCCACAATCATGAAGTTTGTTGAAAAAGTGCTGCTCTAAAGATTCCTACTTTTCCATCAGAACCCCTGCAATGGTGTCTCTTGATAGACAAACCCAGTGATGTACTATGTAAGTAGCCAGTAGTAGAATACAGACAATTTTAGTATAATTTTTAATGTTCAATTGTTAAATAAATGTAAAATGAGTTTTCTTATTTCTTCTCATCTGCCAGAGGATTGTATCTCCCACTCTTTTGGGGGGTATGTATCCTACTGTGGAAACTCTTTTCTAGAAACTGTATAGGAAGATAGACTTGGTGATCTACCTATTCTTAAACAGAAAATCATTCTCAGCTATTTACAACTCTTGGGAAATAATTAATATTTAATTGAATTATTTTTTTCTTATTTCAACTTTTAAACTTGGTATGTCTAATCTTAAGACAAAAAAAAAAAAAAAAGGACACTGGGTTCTTCATTAACCAAAGAGTTTCTCATTTTATAAGGTCTAGAAAAAAAATTCCCAAGCACTAACACTCTATAATAAAATACTATATTTAAATATAGTAAAGCATTAGCAAGCACAGTGCCATTTTACTGTTAAGTAAAATACACATGACAAATACTAGCAAAAGCAAAGAACCCCACAAATGTAGACTGCAGAAATACAGTAAACTTCTTCCTGCAGAAATACTCAGAAAATAATGGTGGAAAAAGCTAGCCATATTATTACCAAAATAAAACCTTAACAACCTCTAAGTGCACTCAGTTGCACACTATTTGAATATGGTGAATCATTTATGCATAACTCTTTAGAAATTAGGAGTAATTGCTCTGCCTCTAAAAGGCTGACTTGAACCACTGGAGCTGACCGTAGGGATTTATCTTCACTGCTGTACATACCAGACTGAGCTTCACTGTTCTCATTATATTGGCAGAGCTGATTGGGAAGAACTTGAAATTATTATTGTTTGTAATATATACCCAAGTCTTTCCAAGAAGAAGTTGTAGCATCTTGCAGTAAAATCTCTACATATTAAGATAGTTAAAAATGAAATTGATATCATTTGGAGTGGGGGCAATTGGAAACTAGGCTAGGATAATAGTAGACTGCAACATTAAACTTATCTATGCCAGACAAGCAAAAGTAGCTTCTGCAGTTCTCATCACCTAACAACATGCAGTATCTCTGCACTTCAGAAAAGAGAAACATATGCTTCCTTGAATTTATGTAAAATATATAAATTATAATACATTAAATAATATAAGTAATGTGTATCTTAGTCATTCATTAAACATAATATTTGCTGCATATAAATATTTTGTATAGGCATTCTTTTAGATATAATGGATAAGCCAGTATATAAAATAGGCCACACACACACACACACACACACACACACATCATGTATATGGCATTGAAACTATATCATATAAAATACTGTATATAATACAGAATTCTTTCAAACATGGGTAAGAAACCCCAACAGGTGTACTGCGACAGATGCGACAAATGTAATCACTTTTTTTGCAATTCACTACAGTTTTCTTTAGACTGCTGTTTTGGAGACAATCAGCAAGGGTTTAAAGAATTCAAGCTAGCCATTCATTTATTAACTATATTTTGAGAATCTACTATATGCACAATACAATTTTAGGTGATGATCAAGGAATCAAGGATGACTCCAGTAGAAATAATCTTTGAACTACCTGGGGGGATGAGAAATACACATGTACATTGAAAATAAGGTAGCAAGAATAAAAAGATCAGGTTCCATGCAAAGTAGAAAGCAGGGGATTGATTCACCTGCTTGAAGAATGAGCCTTCATTGTGGCAGTAGTGCTGAGGGACTAGGGCTGGCCCTGGTGTTGGAGATCAGTAATCAGGGAAATGGCGCACAGAGCACAGTGGCATAGGCAGTAT
The DNA here is from genome assembly GCA_004024945.1 of Uropsilus gracilis. Taxonomy (NCBI): domain Eukaryota; kingdom Metazoa; phylum Chordata; class Mammalia; order Eulipotyphla; family Talpidae; genus Uropsilus; species Uropsilus gracilis. The sequence goes on from PVHY01000067.1 coordinate 149,152, forward strand.
AAAGGTGGAAAAAGAAATGTGAAGAAAAAAACAAACAGTGGCTAACTCGTGCATGCATTTGGTCTTCAAAGAGAGTACAGGAATAAAATAAGGAAGTTAGATTAAGGTCAAATATTGGCAAGAGAAGAGGTGCGCTCCCCTGTGTCTTCCACAAAGGCAGCTAAGAAAGCGGACATCTTAAGTCCTGCCCTTGAGGCCTGCATCTGTTAGAATATGGTGAGCAGGGTGAACACTAGATTCTGGCCTTTATTTGTTTTCTTGTACCTTTCTTCTACCCAACGTTGCACAGAACTTGATAGAAATAAAACTAACAAAAATTGAATATAATTAATAACAAAATTAACAAAATGGAATACTTCTGGGAAGAGCACATAATCAATGCCACCTGATTTGTATCAGAATTACTTCTGTTATTTTACCTATATGCGTGACTAGAGGTTCTTAGGATCCATTTGGCCCCTGAGAATAAATCTTGGGCTGCCTTTCTGTGTGTTGCTGGCTCCTGCCTTATGATCTTGCTATTGAAGGATTCGCTGCCTAATTTGCAAAAATGTAGCTCACAAAGATCCTCAGTTCATTTCACTTTAAAGAGATGCGGTATCAGGGTATGCACACATGGCACAAGTTGGACTGACTGAAGGGCAGGGCTGGTAAGAAGGTATATGAAGACAAGCAACTCCAAGAGCAATGCTGGGCCAACCGTAACCATAATTAATGGCACAGACTCTAGTAGCAAAAGTGGCAAATAACTTTTTGGATAATCTTGATGAAAAGCACTGCTCATCAATCCATCTCTCGAAGTCAACACAAGCAGAACAACATTACATAATCACTATTTCTGAGGCAACTCTAAGTGCTGAATAAATGTCTGTAGAAAGGTATGTGTGGGTGAATAATCCTCCTGTGTGTATCTGCATTAAAACTTATATGCAAAAGAACCGTCCACTAACCTCTAACCTTCAAGGTTAAAGTAAAATCTTCCACCATGATTAAATATGCCTCCTATATATTTACCATCATTTGAAAAAAATTTTCCTCACTTTTCCATGTCTTTGATCCACTTTGTCCTTTCTGCTTTGCTTAAATTCTGCCTGAGATTTTGATGTCATTCCACTCTATTTATTGCAGATATTTGAGTTAAATAATATAAAACATTTAAAAATTATGTAAGTTACCTGTCTATCGATTATAATAAACTACAGAAACTCCCAGAATTTTCAAAAGTTAACAAACATCAACAATTTTCAAAAGAAGGTAAAATTGTAGAGTACTTACAAACTTATTTGGCTACAAGAGTTTTTATTTTTAGATCAAATATTAGTTTTTACCATATTAGTTTCCTCAGTAAAGGCATACACTACTTCTCAAAGTTTGTTTTTCTTTTTGTTTAAGTCCTCCACAGCGTCTAACATTATGGAAGACAAGGTATTCAGAAGATCATGTATTAATGGGTTGACTGGTGAACAGACTAATGGTTCAGTTATTCACCTATTTATTTAGGTGAATTTAGCAGAATTTAGTAAGAACCCATGATTAGTTTTTAAGCATAGAGAATGGGGTAAAAGTAAATAAATCACATCCTTGCTCTCAGAAAGCACAGGAGAGAAAAGTAAACATAAATACACCAGTTGGTGAGGAGTGCTAAAAGAAATACAGGTGAGTAAGACAGATGGTGGGTAAAGAGACGGAGGAGGGCTTTACAGAATGCCATTTTATTTGAGGTAGTATGAGAAGGGCACTCTGAAGAACTATTACTTGTGCAAAGATCTAATAAGAAAAAGCAAGGGAGCGAGTCTTATAATCTAGGAAAGAGAGGCCAAGTAAATGAACACGAAGTGGAGGTGGTAAGAGGTGACCAGAATCTAGATGCAGTCTTTCAGCAGCACATACTGACGAGGGATAATTCTTCTGAGGGATTTTATTGGAAAGCAGACAGCTGGAACAAAAGCATTTATATATTTTCACTTTTTTCCCCTCTATTCTCTTTCTCTCTTGCCCTGTGTTTCTCCCTTCCTCTTACCTCAGTTACTGAGGAGGTGTATGTTCCCAAATTGCAAGACGGCTTTTTAAAGGGAGGTATCTAATGATCCCATTCTCTCAGCTGCAAAATTACCTCAGAAAAAGTCAGTACTTACTTTTGTACCACTTTCTTCTATATAAAACCCATTGTAGAAAAAAACAGCGATAATTTATGAATGTAAAGAACTTCTAATTGTATTAACACCTTCACATATATTAAATTGGCTAGACATTACCAATCTGAACCTAAATGTAAGCAAAGAGGTTATTTTTGCTTTGCATATAAAGAAATTAAGGTTTAGTATAATCGTTAGTTCAAGTTGATACAATGTGTTAACCACATAGGGAGAATTGAAGCTTAAATTTCTTCTACCTTTGTGTTCTTAACTCTGAACAATCATGCCTTCATTAGTCAAATAAACTATATTCATTTTATTTATAGAATCAGAAGCACTTCCTTTACTTACCACTAAAAAAACCATTTTGTCTGGGTGTGTGGAACATATCTCATTTAGAAATGTTCTAGTTTAAGATGTATCTTATACAAGAACTAAAACTTCCTGAACATAAACTTTCAAAAGATAGATTGTATTAAATTTCTCTACATTTATAGACTATGGCAGGACTGCAAATCAATCATGAGCAAAATCTAGTTACATTCTAAAAAAGATGTTAGTAAATATTCATTCAATGAAATTGTATCATTCAATGAAAATGATATCTTGTTTTCAAAATCATTATTGTATTTTTGTACATAATTATGTCAGTCTTGATTTAAGTATCATTACAATTTTTAAAATAAATATTTTATACTATTATGACTCAGACCATTGTCTGAGTAAAATCACATAATAATAAAAAACAAATATCATTATTAATTATTAATTATTATTAACTATTAATTATTATTATTTATTATTTTATTTATCATTAAATAAATAATAAATAAGTAAAAACAAATAATTTCATTAATAAATTATTAAATTTATTATTTATTATTATATTATTATATTATTATTTATTATTATTTATTTGTTTATTTATTATTATTATTTATTTGTTTATATGAATAAAATAACAAGTAAAATACTATGGCTAAAAGGTGATCAAGTTTATCCTTTAATTTGAAAATACAATATGCCAAATAATATATTTAAGTCATTGACTATATGCAAACTTACATACATACATATATATAAAAACATGTTTATCTTTAAAAGTCTAGATTTTATCTTTATGATGCTGTCAAAAATGAGGAAGAAATGCCAAAAACAAAGCATACTGAAAATTATATTATGCTGTCCAAGTCTATGGCAAGAAGCAAAAAAAAGTTTCTAAAATTGATTTGCAAATTCCAAGTATTTATATCCCCAGTGTAATCCAATTAAAAAGATTTTCCAAATTTAAACATCTTAAGTCCTCATTACCAGTCTTCTTCTTAAGTCCTCATTACCAAAGTCTTCCAAGGCACTTCATTTCACAGCTATTCTCAGGGATTCCCAAGAGAGCCTGCTCCTCACCAGCTACCAGAGCAATTCTCCAAATAGAAGGTAGGGAATGAGCACTCTCTTGCTTTTTCCATTCAAATATACTCTCTACAACAGGAATAAAATAACAAGCCCACTCTATGGCTTCTAAGGCTCTATATGATCTGGTCCTTGATGTTGCTCAGATCTCGTTTTATGTTCCCTTTCCTCTTCATTCATCGTGATCTGAGAACACACGCCTGCTACACTCTCATATTTGCTATTCCCTTTCATTTATGTAGCTGGTCCACTGACTTTCTTCACATCACTTAGTGGGAGGAAATTCTTGCCCTGCTCTAAAAATATACTCAAATACCTCTGCTCCACAATTTCTCCCTTATGGAACATCATTATTTAGTGATATTCCATATCACTATATTTTCTTTTTTCACTTAAATTTTTATTGAGATAAATGTAGTTTTACAAATGTTTGTAAAAAGTAGCACAAAGAAATCATGTGTACACATAACATAGTTCTCCTCAGAGGCTAACCTCTTACAAAATTGTAATATAAAAGCCCAACGGAGATGCTGACATTGCAATAGCTATTCAAATTCAGATTTACACAGTTATACCTATAGCCATGTGTATATAAGCAATTCTACATAATATTATGACACATATAGGTTTTTACTGCTGTCATGTCAGTTAGTAATAAATAGTCCCACCATCACAAGGATACCACATGTTGTCCTTTCTAAAAACACAATTACCTCCATCTCCCATTCATTAATACCTGGAAACTGCTAATCTATATTTTATGTCTAAAATTTTATCATTCAAAAAATTTTATATAACTGGTATCATCTACTCTTCAACCTCTTGGGGTTGGCTATTCCTTTTTTCAGTATAGTTAGAGATTCAGCTAAATTGCTACATATTTCAACAGTTCGTCCCTTGTCATTGTTGAGTAGTGAGTAGTCCTTAGTATATAGGTACAACTACTTGTTAACATATAAAAGAATATCTAGGATGATTTGATTATTGACTTTTCTATTGCCAAGAAAGCTGCTCTGAAAGCCGTCATGCCGATGTGATCTTAGATTTCATTTCTTTGAAATAAACACCCCAAAGCACAAGTGCTCAGTCATATGGCAACTGCATGTACCATGATTTTTATTATCATTTTCTCCATTAGAATGGAAGTCCTTTGATACCAAGGATTTAAGTTATCTAGGTTCAGCACTATAGCCCAGTGTCCAGAAAAGGGCTTGGCAAAGAGTTGCAGCTAACATCTATCTGTTATATGAGTGATTTCAGAGTCTTGTGGAGATGCATTCTCATTTGCCCACATGCTATTTCTTTTATAACTGAGGAGAAATGTGTCTACAAAAGGGCTCCTTGGGGAAGATGGTAGAGATGAAAATGAAAGAAGTAGAACCATGGAAACTGTGCCCTGTCTGAGGCATTGGTTTGAGGCCTGAATGAAAAAGCACTTAGGCACAGAAACAGTCTCATGTATACGTGGAAACTAAAACAAAAACAAAACATAAACTTAAAGATACAGAGAACAGATTAGTAGGTCTTGGAGATTAGGGCATGAGACTATGTGAAGAGCAATCCAAAGGGACAACTTCCAGTCACACACTATCTAAATTCTGTGATATAAATCACAGCACAATCAGATCAGTGATTACAGTGAATAATACAAAATAAAAAAGACTTGCATATTTGGAAGCTGTTAAGAGAATACCTCTTAAAATTTCTTACAAGAAAAAAATGTTATACACTTGAAACTAGTATGATATTATTGTCAATTATAACTGAAAAAAGAAAAAAAATAGCAGTTAAGCTGGCAGTTAAGACAGCTGAACAATCTTGTTTATGAAGTTCTGGGAAAAGCCACATGCCATTCCAGCCCCAACAGACCTTGAGTTGTTTGAAAGCCTGCAACTTCCTAACACACTTATCAGAAAAGGACAAAGCCCTAAAGAAGTATTTTCAGACTGGGATTAGAAGCCTGGCTGGGGCATTGGGGCAAGTTTCAAGCTGTATGTGGTCACCTGGCAAAGGTGTAAGTAAACCTCAAGAAATATTGATCTCCTTTCAGCCAGAACCGTCATCTTCCAGTAAGTCGCCAAAACGACCAGCACAAAGGGAAAGAGGAGAGGGACCCACTATATAGATAAACTTTTTTTTTTTTTTTTTGCCTTTTAGAAAACATGGAGTCATTCCTTTGACTACATACATGTGAATCTACAAGAAAGGTGATATTGTAGACATCAAGGGCATGGGCAAAGTTCAAAAAGGAATGCCCCACAAATGTTACTATGACAAAACTGGAAGTCTATAATGTTACCCAGTATGCAGTTGGCATTGTTGTAAACAAACAAGAAAAGGCCAAGATTCTTGCAAAGAGAATTAATGTTCATATTGAACACATTAAGCACTCTTAAGAGCGGAGATAGTTTCCTGAAACATGTGGAAAAAACGATCAGAAAAAAAAGGAAGCCAAAGAGAAAGGTACTTGGGTTCAGCTGAAGTGCCAGCCTGATCCACCTTGAAAAGCACACTTTGTGAGAACCAATGGAAAGGAGCCTGAGCTGCGGGAACCCATACCCTATGAACTCATGGCATGATAGGTGTGGAAAAGAAATAAAAGACTGGGCTGTAAAAAAGAAAAAAAAAAGAAGCAAAGAAATATCGGTCAACTGTTATAAATACATAAATATTTTGCTGACATGTTTGAGGAAGATTTCAAGTGAGAAAGAGATATTACAATGTGTGGAATACGGTAGCTAAGAAGAACAGGGATTTGGAAATCAACATAAACGTTGCCACCACCTGGCAGCACTGAGAAATTTGGTTTACATTCAAAATATTTTGGACATATTTGTGTTACCATCTCTATTTCAGGAGTCTTTATAAAATCATGAGTGAATAAGCTCTAGAAGATTTGGTTTTTTAGTATTAATATATCAATTTCATAACCTTCTGGAAAAATTGTTTAACATGTTCCTGTTTAGAGTTGTTTGCTTCGTAATCAAAATTCTTTTAATAAGTCACAGCAAAAAAACATTTACTGGAAATTAAAATAGCAATTTCCAAATATTTCATTATGAATATCTGATTATTTCATTGAAGAAAATCATAAACTGCATTTATGTTTGAATGAGGTCTCTATTTCTATTATGTATGTCTTGTTGGACTGTGCTTTTTGTGACATTGCTGTAAAGGGGAATACGAAAATAAAAAAGATTAGGAATTCTGGCTACTGCAGATAGTTTGAGATAACCATCTTTAAGAACAGTACATTGATATCTTCTGACCTGAATCTTTCAATCAGTTAGTCTTGTTGTACGACAATTTCTAGTATATGAAGCAAAATTGAATGACAAAATTCAATAAGCTTATAAGATTAAACATTTAGTTCAGGATTATATTTGTGATAGTTTAAGCTTGGTTTCTCTTTAAGTATTTCTCTTCTTAATTTTTTTAAGACATTGTAATTCCTCACAATGCTTTTAGAACACTGACTCCTAGCTTTGGTTGCACATAACAATCATCTAGGGAGATTTTAAGACTCCTAATGCCTAGACCATACCCAGAACCAATTAAACCAGAACCTCCAGGGTAGCAGTTAGGCATGTATTTTTCATGAATCCCTAGCTAATTCTAATGAAGCTAAGAGTGAGAACCAGAATTCTAGAATCATTTGCATCAATTTCATGAGGGTTCTTGTCAATAGTCAGATGAGTATAAAGTTAAATCTACTAAATTAAAATTTCTACATTGGAGCAAGTAAAATCTGTTTATTTATGTGAACATCCAGATAATTCATTTGCACACTAATCTTGAGAGACTTTAGACTTAATGAGTCAAAATGGCTAACACTGACCAGCATAACTAATGGTGAATAGGAAAACTTTAATTATCTATCCTCAATCAATCAATCGATCAGTCGACCGATCATTTGGGTTTGAAGATAAGTCTGCTCTGGGTGGCTCCTTAGAGAAGTCATCTTTGACTTTATTTAGGCAATGCAATGAAATAAGAGAGTTTTAAGGTGTCAGTAACAAATCCAGGTAATTCTTCCACATAGTTTAGAGATGAAGTTTTTACTAGGACAAGTTGATTCTCTAATGGGAAACTGAAAACAGAGATTACTAGGTCAAATTTAGAAAAAAATTAAAGAAATAATTGCTTATAAAATTAAAAATATTAAGAGAGGAATTCTCATAGAAAAGCATAAAGTTCTAAGTTAGGTTTCCTCCTGCCTCATCACTCATGTATATTTTTCTTAGGAAAAAAAAAAAAGGCAATTAAAATGTTTTCAAAGAAATGGAAAAATTAAAATCCAAAAGGATTTCCTACTCTATTTTAAAATGCAGTCCATCTGGCTCATTTAACTCTTTAAATTTTGTGAAGTATGCTCTAAAACCTCTTATATTGGATCCTAACAAATATTCTTTTCAGAGAAGGAGGAAAATATCATTAATTTTGATGTTTATAGATATGATGCTTCCAATACAGAACAGATTGTTTTCAGTGTTTGCTATATTGAATGATCAAATGAGAAAAATTATGTATAGAATCATTAAATGCTATGACCCTTCTTCAATTGATCAAGACAGTGCTGTATCAAGAACCAGGTCTAGTCCAGAATTCTTTGCTTCCCAGCATGTTTTCTCCAGTATAATCTGGGAAGTAAAACATTCTTTAAGTTCATTACTCACCTGCATAGTGTACCCCAGAATTGTAATGACATTTTAAACTAATTTATGAATACTGATCAAAGAATCTGCATCAGGTTAGAAAGAACCATCTATCATAAAAAAACATATCATTGGCAAATACATAGTTGTTCTGATTAACAATGATCACCAGAGCAGTAAATAGTACTAGTTAACTCTGAGAAAGGTGAAATATCCAAGTTACATAAAAAAAAGACAAATCATGGTTCTAACAAATACTTGTTGAATGGATGAATCCATCCTGTAGTAATAGGGTAAAGTCAAACTGATTTATGATATTTAGTATCATATTATATACAATAGGTAAAATTTTAGATTTTTTTTTTAGCCAAGTTTCTCAGCAGTGTTAGCAGCATTCCCTCCTGAGCTAATTGAATAAACATGGTTCCCTTTCTTAAACCTGCGCCCCCCACTGTTTTTTTCAGTTTTCTGGGCACTTACAGCTCTCTTCCCTTGAAGAAAAGGAACTAAGAAAATTTGTCCTTAAAAGCAACTGATTGCAGCAGAGCTGTGCAGAGGTAGGAAAGAATGCACAGAATGCCCTCAGTGGTAAGAGGCACAGAAAGTTCTGGATGAAGAACCATCCTTCCCTAAGGCATTAGATGTGTTACTAGGCAACACATAAAATATGACTTCTAGCCAGTTCACAATGCAGCTCCCAGAAAAAAAAATAAAGAAAAAAAAGGAAAACTGCTTGGTTAAAGACATCTTTTGAAAGTCTGATGATTTGGATGCTCAGTTCATCCTACAATTGACAATTATAATTTATGTAACATACATGTATGTATATGTGTGTACATGACATTACTGTATGACATTTTAATCATGTGGATAATTTGAAATTTCTATGTAAAAGTTAATACTAACAGTATTAATCTTAGAAAGTTATAAACTTAAGTTACTTTCATTTTTAAAAAGTGCACATATAATAGTTAAAAACAAAAACACAAATAACAAATGCTGGTGAGTATGTGAAACAAAGGGAATTTTCATTGTTGACAAATACACAAAATGGGCCAGTGTGGACGATGACTTCCTCAAATGTTAAAAATACTCACCAAATGACCCAGCAATCAAACTCATTAACTCAAAATGAGCTGAAAACTTATATCCGTACACAAACCTGAACATAAATGTCTACAGTAGTTTTATTCATAGTTGCCCCAAATTGGAAGCAACCAAGACATTCTATAATAGGTAGACAAACTATGGTTCATCCATAAAATAGAGATTAAAATTATAAATATTAGTATTTATAATTATGGTTAAAGAAGAGTAATCAACTAACAAAATACATGGAGACACCTAAAGTACACATTGCTAAATAAAAGAAGTTAGTGTGAAAATTCTATATATTGTATGATTCAAAGTTTCTGGAAGAAGAAAACCTTACAGAGACAGTGAAAATATCAGTGGTTGCAGGGGTATAAGAGGGGAAAAGGGATGAAGAAACAGGCAGAACAGAGAAGAGTTTAAAGTCAGGGAAACTACTCTGTATGATGCTGTGCTGATGCAAGCATTATAGTTTGCATTTTTCAAAACTGTTCAATACAAAGACTAGATATTAATATAAACTATGCACTTCAGCTAATTACAATGTATTAATGCTGGTTCATTAGAGCAAAAATATATTAATGCAAGATGTTAATAATATAGGAAATCAAGGAGTTATAGATATACTCTCTCTATATATAGATATACTCTCTCTATTCTGCTTAATTTTTCTATAAACCTGGTATAAATCGATTTCTATAAAACTTGTATAAAAATAAATCTGTTAATTTAAAAGGGTATATGTTATGTGGGTAATATTCATAGTGGCACTAGTGACTTTCTTTGCAAACATTGATAAAATAGTTCACTAAATCTATTATGTATTTGTCACTCCCATGTGTGAATCCTACATTTCTACATCAAGCTATATTTTTAAGTTATTTAATTCACATTCTGCTATAAAGAACTAAGTTAACAAGAACCCCGTATATAGTTATCTGATGGATGTTTTCAATTTTTTCCAAATGAAGTGCTCATATTGTGTATGTATCTCTATCATTTTCACTGGTTTTAAATGCCTTTTCTTTCAATTTGCAAAAACGATAAACACATTTTATTTACAATGTATTGTTTTCTAAGTGAATGTGAAAGTTGCTGCTTTAATCTATGCACGATTACTTGTAGCTACTGTAAGTCAGAACAGTATTGCTCAAACTTTAAAATGTACAGGGGATCATTTTGAAATACAGAGTCTGATGTAGCTAGTTTAAGGGAACATCTGATCATATAAATTTCTAACAAGCTTCCCTGTAATGCTTTTACAAACACTTTTTGAATAACAAGTGTCTGGAGTGTATTTGAACCTTGAAACTATTACCACTCTGAAAAACAAAACCAGTAACTAGCTTACTTTAGAAAGGATTAAAGAGCTGCCTTTTTGTTTCTCCTACCTGAAAAAGCTGAGTTCCCAATACTTCTAAATCTGCTTTCCCAATATATAATCCTTTTCAATTTCATTTACAAAGAAGGCTTGATAACCTTTGTACAGCGAGCAAGCTACCTATTTAGTCATAATACTCTCCTAGCTTGTATGAACCAAAGACCATCTATTCCTAGTTAAATTCTTTGATTTATATATCTTCAATCCCAGAAAGGTCAAGTGGCTGGCTATATGTTACTTAGCCAATAATTGTAAAGGTCAAGTCTCAAATCCAGGTCTCTGATTCCAAAGCCAGTTCTTTTCCCTCCCCTCCCTTCTCTTGCTTCTAATAACGATGCACTTCAGAACATCCAAAAAGGTTGTTGATACCACAAAACTCCACTTCTAAGTTGAATCTCTCACAATCAGGTTTTCACTGCAATTCCTAACAAGGGTTTCAGTTCTTGTGACGTATCAGGTGCAGTAAGGGGAAGGTTTTCTTTCCACTTTAAAGTAAGTCTTGAAATTCAACACAAATATGTGGATGTTTGAACTTCTTTGAATAAAGACTTGAGAGAAAATTCTACATATTATATGGGAAAAGGCTTGAATTTTCCACCACTGGAAGCAGGGAAAATCTGTTTTGTTTCTCTAAACATGATGGTTGCCTTCAGAGCACCCTCAGTGAAACCATGTGAGAGTCAGGAGCATGCAGGCATTTCTCCAGTTCATAGAAACTTTGCTTATATTGGAACAAAATACAGTGATTTGATGCCTTCAACAGCATTTCCAGGCCATTCAAGATAAGTGAAACAAAAAGGATCCTCACGATAGGAAAAAAACAAGGCTCAGAGATATGAAACAAATGTTATGTCATTGCAGACAAATTAGCTAGAACTTAGATTTGAAGTGCCTTAACTTCTGGTTTATGAACTTGACCCAACTTCACACTGTCATCAGCAGAATGGTAGGTGATCATCTATACAGGAAATATTTAAGAGACATTAAGGTCTATGCATGCCTTCCAAATACTGCGCTGCTAAGGATTTTTGACAAAGAATCTGCCTTTGTATATTTGATCCTATTGGAGTCCTGCATTGTAAGAAATAGAAAGCACAATACAACCTTGAGTTTAATTCCTGCTTCAGAATACTGGACAATGTTCCATTATAAACATTCTGTTCTCATTTCCAGGGGAGATTCCTATGTGGAAAGAGTTCTGAATTGAGGGGCACAAAGGAGATGCCCATACTGACTCTCTCTGGGCATGCCTTCTGATACCATGTTACAAAGTTGTATAAATAAGGGTTAACAATATTTTCTTGAAAGGATTAAACTAATGTCAAGATAGCCAAGATTCTAAGCACCCATTGTCTTTTCAATGATATTTTGAGCTGTTTCCAGGCTACAATAAGAGAAAATTAACCTTGACACCTCCAAACTCAGCCTGAGAAACAGTAGGCTTGCAGTTCTTTGCCGGTAACCTGAGCTTGCATGGACAATTATAAGCAGTCTCCAGTCTCGGTGCCAATTGTAAGGAGCACAAATATCCCTTTAACTAAAACAGGTATCCACAGAAATTCTATAACTCCTGGTTATGGCAATTCTTCAGAAAAGTGAAAAAATACCCTTCATGTCTTAGAGCCAGGAGACTCTCTAGTCTATGTAGGTTTTTTATTTTTTTGGTCCGGTGGTTGGAAAACTGGTCTGGCTGACATATCCAGCTTTGCCTTACTCATTCCTAAAACTGTGGTCTTAATCATTTCAGTATTCTGGGCTCATACATTCCTTCCACTTTTTCCACCAATTGTTCCTCTCTCCCTCTCTCTCTAATCCTTATCCAATCCTCCTTCAACACTCAGTTCCCACAGGGCAGGTTCAGGAAGAGTCTTTCCCAGCTGAATCCCAAAGACAATTAATCTGGCATTTATGTTTAGCCAGGCTTCGAAGAAGAAATCATCACAAGTGGACTTACTTTTTTTTTAAACTTCCTAGGATAAATATAAGTTTTAGTAAACTAGAAAAGTACAGATAACATATTAGTTGAGCTTTCAAACATTTCACAATGAAATGTCAATAAGATAGGCAGGGTAGATGGTGTTCTTTCTTTCTTTTTTTCCCTGTGTATTGTTTCTGAACCTAATCAACAGAATAACAGGTGGGAGGCTGGATGAATACAGCTACAGGACAAGTGTGAAAGAAAAAAACCAGGTAGCAGTTTAGTATGAAAGGCAACATTTTGCAAGTATGGCTGAATTTTGATATAATAAGAACAATAATGAAAAGGACCAATACAAAGCTACTAGGACCCCCTGATCCCCCATGCCACTGTGAGTCCTCAGCTCAAAATGGGGCATACTCAGTGGGACAGAAGCAGCATCAGTCAATTGCTAGGACCCTGGTGTTCGAACAATCCTATCCTTTTACAAGAATGATAATGATTTGTATACTCTGTAATCAATAATAATAAAAGCACAATGACTGTAGATAACTTACTGTGCTGACAGTGAATTCCATTAAATCCTCGGGGACATTTGCAAACATAGCCTATGAATGTGTCCCCTCTGTAGGCTTCACTTATTTCACAGGTTCCTCCATTATGACATGGATTAGGAATGCAAGGGCCTGAAAGGAAAAAAAAAAATGCTGCATGATGCATGTACTTAAAAGTAGATACTAGGTCAACATTTTGCAGTTAACCATTTTTATAGAAAAAAGTGTTCTGAATATCATTTGTACAGAAATTTTATAGCTGTGTGGTTTCTGGAGACTTGTGAGATGGTTCTGAATTCTGACATCATGACTTTTTGTCATATGATGTTGGGGAATATATTTAACTCTCTATGCTTCCATCTCATCTTCTGTTCAAAGTCAGTACTAATAGAATCTTCCTCAATGGATGATAAACAGATTAAAATGTTTACACTTAGAAAACATCCAGAACAATGTCTAACATATATTAAACATTCACAAAAATTAACACTGAGTAAAATATTATTACTAAAATATTACTAAGTCTTATGAATTATAGAATATTTCCTGCACATTTAAAACTAATACAGCATGTCAATTTCTGGAACTTTGCATCCTGCTGATGAAAATATCATAAACTTGCAAATGACTATACCCACACAGTACAGATGAAGTATATAACTAGTTACAATACTTCTATGAAATATTTGAGTTTGTGGTCAAAGCAAACTTCTGGATAACCACATTTTGTGCTAGTCTATAAGAAGAGTAGTTCACTAAAAGTTGCAAATACAGACAAGTGGTGATTTTAGTAATTTTTAAGCACTGAGAAAGTTAACTTCACCAGACTGACAGTTGCCTGTGACCATCAGTGGAAGAGGGATGCTACACCTCCCTTGAAGTAAACCAGAGAAAAGCTGTGTGATTAGCTAAGCATCATGGAAGACATAAGAAATAGACTCCATCTTGTTTCTAAGCTGGGGTGCAGGGACTTCAACATGAAGTTCCAGTCTCTATTTAACTGAAATTAAATAGCTGACTCTGCTAATCATTTGGTGATGATGAAAAATTAAGGGATATTGTTCAACTCATAGCTGGCCCTCACTCTACAGCCGTTTGAGAGATTTTCCCCACTATTACCAGATGGACAATTAAATTGTGAGTCAATCAAAAAATGATGCCACAGCTGACCAAACCTCAGACCATCTCCCTATCTGAGTCTTTCATATTCCCCTGTGTTTTAACAGAGGGAATACACCTTGGGACTACCTTTTGGTCATTCTTTTAAACAGAAAAAATATGACTAAATAAACCAAAGTCTGACTATGTATGCAGAGTTTCAAGGTAATAATAAAGGAAAATGAGTCCAGAAGTGTAGCTAGTGTTTCCAGTATATGCTAGAGGAGGGTGAAAGGACAGAGTACAAGAATAGTGATAAATGAGCAACTGGGTGGAGGTTCAGCAAGACTACTCAAAAAACTCAATAGTCAATAGTGAGTCACTATTAAGGTCATTAAAACATTTATGGAGAAAAATGGAAAACCACCATCATCATATGGAAAAGTGCAGTAAAATTTCAAAAACATGAGCCATCAGGTGATAAGGCAAGATTTTATAATGCTATTCCTCCCTCCAACAGCTGTCTTATTATAGAAGAAGGTAACAGAAAAATGACCAGTTTGTGGCCACTGGAATTATTTTCTTACATTGCCTCTTATTTTCTTTTCTTTTTGTTTCTGTTTTTTTTTTATTCAAATTAACTTTGATAGTGCCTTAAAATTTGTAATTATTTTTACAAAATTTCATAGTCCTCACAGGAGTTCCTTGAGATAGTTCATGTTAGAAATAGATACTATTCCTAAAGTCATTCACAAGTGATGCATTTTGATCTCAAACTACGAGTCTCTGGTTCTACTAAAACCAACAATTTCTGGGGAATTAATTAAACAAGGAGTATTCAGTATTTTAATACTGAATATCAGTATTCAGTATTTAATATCAGTATTTTAATACTGATGTTAAAATTTTGACTCACTGGGTCACAACAGAAAAAGAAAAGTCAGGTATAATTGCTAGATAGAGGTGTGTGTGTGTGTGCGTGTGTGTGTGTGTGTGTGTGTGTATGAGAGAGATAGTCAAATAATTATATTATTTCAAACAAGAATCTTTGGAGATCATCTAGTTCAATCTTCCAATTTTCAGATGAGGAAACAAAGGTTAATAAATTTTGGCTTATTTCTCAAAAAAAAAAATATATATATATATATATAATATCAGAAAAATTTGTTTTAAAGATTTGCATTTAATGTAAGAAGAGAAAAAGTCATGAAAGCCAAAACTGATTAATTAAAGTATGCCTGCTTCCTCAAGGGAATGTTGTAATTTACATTAAAGAAAAAAATAAATGTTCTCCATGTTCTCTTCTACTTACAGAGCCAGGAGAGGAAGGATTAAAATTAAAGAAAAAAAAAAAAAAGGACTGAAATCGTAAGGACTGTCTATTCCTGGGAGCAGTTAAAGCTGTTATTTGAAGATGTGGTTCATGGAAGTCACTTAAAGAACAAAGGAATGAACATGGGCTTGGAATAGATTACTCTATTTACTGAAGCCTACAGCATCTCTGGAAAGGCAGATGTTGGATTGAAGCTGAGGATGCACTATGTAGGCTCTGCATTATAAAAGGAAGAACTTGTGCATGGGCAGGAAAAACCAAGATGAGAAGAGTCCCAAAGTAGGGCTGGAAGCAGACTTCAGGGAGTTTAGGGCATCAAGCAATGTGTTGAGAGACTGTATTATGTGAACAACAATGCCTAAAATGTAGCTAAGAAGAAGGGATACTGTCTAAAATTCAGGTTTAGGTTGTGTGCATGCTGCAATCTGAACACTCTCTGCAGGAATATCTAGAGCTACTTAAACATCTAGCAGACATGCAGACCTGTGAGCGCGGTTTGGGAAAATCAAGGAGAAATGTCCATACAATTAATCTGACTTTCCCTGACAGAAGGGAATAAGTGTTACAGTACATGGCCCCCAAGGGATCCTAGAATACAGTGGATACCTGAACCTGAAGACAGAGCTGCCAGAGGAATCTCAGTCCCAGACACTAGCTATTTCCTAAGGACATAGGTGAAGCCGTTCTAGCAATCTTGGTGAGGTCTCAGGGATTCCCAAAAGGTGTGAGTTGGTGAGTTGAAGCTCACTTTATTTATAGTCCAAAGGACAACGTGACCTCAATTGTCATCTGGGTTTCAGAAAATGATTACCTGTTACCGTGGTTGGGGATAATGTTAATTTTCCTACTAGAAAAAGTTCAGTGATTTTTATTTAAAGGGTGAGGCTGAGGTAAAGAAAATGGGCAAGGATTTAATTTTTCTTGAGTGCCTTATGTGCTCGACACCAGGCACAGCATTCTTTATGACGCTGTTTAAGAATATATTTTTTGTTTTAGAGGCAGGAAAACAAGCTCACGCAGAGAGGTTAACTCACATATCTAACTGGAAAAGCCAAGATTTGAACACACTCTGCTTGAGCACAAATCTACGCCCTTTCCATTAAGCTGAACTTCCTGCCACATTGAAGATCTGTATATGAATATGTTAGTCTTGACAGATACAAACAGAATCAGCATGAATTCACTAAGCACATTCCTATAAATAATACAGAACTCTAAAGCCTTCTCAAGTGGAAATATATCAGAGTGTTTTCAGTAGATGGGTCAGGGCATATTAGATATGAATATAGATAGGGTCTGCTATGCTAATGGTACTCCACTTCAGCTATGTTTGAATCAACAGTCCAGTAGAAGTAGTTCCCCTATAATGTGCTGGAATAATATACTGTGTGTGTATATATATATATATATATATATATATATATATATATATATACACTGCTACTTGTACTGCAGGGTAAGAGAGACACTGATCCTGATGGATGTAGAGCTATACCCCCCCTTAATTTCATCAGGTTAAATAATATTTAATCATTAGGCATCTGTCATATGCTGAACACTCTAATGGTAATATGTGATAAAAGTTTTGAAAAGAATTAAAATTGTCAACAGCTAGAAAAGCTATGGCACAAGCATACTTATTTAGTTTATGCATCCCATTTTTAAAATGGAAATTTCAGTGGTTATCCTTTACACTGAACACACTGTGTTTAGTATCAGTTTCTTTCTGGACACAATGATTTTTAAATATTCAACTCCATGATTTTCTTAGTGCATCGCATTAAGAATAATTTTAATAGGCCACATTCTTAACTGTGGCAAATTTGAAGCATTTCCTGTCTCCATAGAGATCAGTGGTATGTGTGTGTATACATAGATTTAAGATGACAGAAGGGCAGAATTTGAAAAAAAAATCAGTAATATTCAACAATTCAAAGCTTGTTAATAAAAATAAGACAGATAATAGTGATTTCACTTTTAAATTTTCACTTCTAAATTTTCTTTTAAAAAGTTTCCCCTTTTTTGTATTCCAGATCTGCAGAAGTGTACAGTGGGTGACTACCAGTTTCAGTTTTGATTAGCAGTCATAAAAATCCAAATCATCTGGCAAGACAAAAACATTTGGTAATATCACTCTTAACAATGAAAGTATGAGCAGACTTTCAAGATACACGAGGCTTCAGGGACTTTAAAAATCCATAATGCTGTAATACTTTTGTAGGTAATCTTTAAGTAGCTCCTAACACAATGGGGACAGTGTATGGTCAATATTAATGAACAACTGAATTCAACAGCATGCTTTCCGGGCATTTTTATGCAAGCTCATATAAGTATGTCAACAAGATTAATTGCTCACAATAGCAATAGATCTATATGGTTTGTTACTTTTAAGCATCTACCGTCTCATAATTTCAATAGTTTCTAGAGCTGAAGTTATCTCCATCTCTGTAACATAGCTTTTCACACAGAGACTATGTTCCATTGTGGACTCCTTGTAGTGGATAAACAGATCACTAAGAGATAACTAGACTAACAGTCTTTTAGGATAACATGTAAATAGACTTGATCAACTTTAGAGAGGTCACCAAACATTTGAATAGCAATATATTAAAAAATTGAACATGCATTTTAGATGATGGAATAAGGAAATGCCAGTAAGACAATTCTAAGTTAACAGTTTCAAAGTTGTTCTAGAACTACAAAGAAATAGGAATGATTATGACCCAAAAGTCACTCCAATCTCTGGTTTTAAAAACACATTCAAGCTTTCATTAGAGTGCTGTTTTTACATTTAACAAGGCCTGAACATTTTGGCAGTTGCCATTTTGAACCACCACCACTCTATTTTAAAATAAGCTTTAAGAAAAGGAATTATTCTAGAAACCTTCACATGATTGATGCTTTTAAAATAGTTTTTACACTAGTTGTTTCTTCCTTCTACTTTCTACTCCTCCATCTCCTCTTTCCTTTAAAAGTGCAAATTTGTAGAGAAAATTCATCTAGGGTTATTTTGTGTATATAGAGAAAGGTAAAATATAGATAAATCTTAGAATCTACTTTAGAGGGAGATCAGCAAACTTAACAAATTGTTCCTTAAACATAAAACAATTCTGGAGCTAGGGAGAGATGTTTTCTCAGTATTTATAAATAAACTTTTTCCTTCAAAATGAACAATGTTGTCTTTACATGCAACTGAAGATGGCCAAGAAGGTGCTTAGAGTTCCTCTATTAGCTTCCCAGGGCAGCTATAAACAAATCACTGTAAACTTGGCACCTCCAAACAACATGAACTTATTTTCTCACATTTCTGTAAAACAGAAGTTTGAAATCAAGCGCTGAACAAAATGTCTAGCTCTTCTAGTGATGAAATTAAGTGAACCAGAGTTTTTATTAATTGTTAGAGTTGAAAAGTTGAATGATTAGTTCCTACCTAGATTAGTTTCACTTGGTTCTCGTCAGGGAGCGTGGGAAGAGAGGCTACTTAAGTGTTGTAGCATAACCATTCTGTTTGTGACGCGAATTGTAGTGCAAGAATCAGTCTCTTGGCAGGTTATTTATTGGTTCTAGCAGTTACAGACAGGGGCAAGGCCAGGGCCGGTAAGTCCCCAGCCACTCAGGAACCTTCACCCTCTTTCTCTGGATGTTCTCTTCCCGGCTCTCTTCTCTGCATGCTCCTGCTCCAGGGTGATGCCAACCCTTTACCGCTTCCTCCCAGGCCCAGGTATGCCCACTCACACATGCACACACTTACTGAACTCAGACATGTACATTCATAGAGAGGGTTAAACAACACAGGTGTTGGTTATACAGCCAAGTGGAGGGAAAAGCCTGATTAACTCAGTTACCCTACAGGTGTTCTCAAGAAGGACTTAGCATTGCAACATAAAAGAAAGTATAAAGAAATAATACAGACTTCGTGGGGTAGGTCTTTAGCCACTTAAACATTTCATTACAAGTAGGGCTTGAGAAGGCAGTATGTTTTTCAGAACAGCAGTCAGCATTCCTGAGAATCTTTATATGACATGCAGTCATTGGTGTCACAGTGGTTGATATATCTCCTTTGTATTTTTTATTGATTTTATTATATATATATATATATATATATATATATATATATATATTGTATTACTGTATTAATCAAGGTGGTGGTCATTCCACCACCTTGTTACCTACAAAACCGTCATTGTCTGCACCTCCTTCACCTGACTTCCCCATCCCTGTTCTATCCCTCCCATGTTGTATTCTTTATTTCTGTTGTCTGTTAGTTCACATTTTTCCTTGACCTTCTGTTATTTTTCCTTAAATCCCTCATATAAGTGAGACCATCTAGTATTTCCTTTTTTCTTTCTCACTTATTTCCACTAGCTTGATTCCTTCTAGCACCATCCAAGTTGCCACGAATAACATGAGTTTATCTTTTTTGACTGCTGAATAATATTCCATTGTATACATGTACCACAACTCTTCTGTCTCCTTTTATAATAAATATCTTGTTAAGTCTTGGTATGACCTTTTAAAATCAATAAAAATATATAAAAGTTTTATCACTTTACAAAGTTATAAAGGATTATAACTACTGCTGAAACCACATCTTATTATGGAACACAGTCTTCCATTTGTTCCTCTGTCCACTTGTCTTGCACACGCTTCCAAAACAAGCTTCCAAAGCCACCAATTGTATAATGGAAATCGTCAGCTTTCCATTATAATACACTATATATATATATATATATATATATATAATGTCTATTACCCAAGTAGAGATCTGTCTCATTTTAGAAACTTGTGTCTGCCTACAGTCACAATAGAAATACATGTTTAATCCTTCAAAGTATGTTATTTGGGGCATTTTTTATCTGATCAATAATACTTGCTGAATGATCATTGGTGTTACTGCTAAATGAACAATATTTATTGATGATAAGACAAAAGACAATGATGACATTTGGTCTTCTAAGACAAAAAAAAAAAAACACCTAAATCTGGCATATTAAATCTACTATATAAAAAACCCTTGTAAGTTAATGTATCACATAGGAAAATTATTAATATTATTATTGTTATTGTTACAGTTAGTTATATAAGACCCAAGAGCATCTTGGATCAATGGCATAAACATTTCTAAATTCTGAACAGAACATGGATATTAAAAATATAGGCCACCATACTAGTAATGTCAAACTTTAATTTTTTCAGGTAGCCATTAGCATACAAAGTAATGATTTCCCTATGAAAATTCCTGTGATGCATCAGAACCATAAAGGGAATCCAAGCTAAACTGCTAAAACTAACATTCAATAATTTTACATCAGCCTAAGGGGGGAAAAAAACTTTCTGGTTTTAGCAATTGTAAAATACCAGTTTTTCTTACCTTTCTCTAATCATTACAATTTCTCTCTAATCCCTTAAAAGCCCTCTAATCAGTGAGCTGTTTCCAAACAGGACTCTGTAAACCACTTCTTTGAGAGGTATGTCTGTCAGAACTCACATTCTATGCGTTGCAAAATACAACTCAAGCTCAAGAATACACATCAGCAGGTGGTGCAAAGAGATATCATTTAAATTTACCACTAGCTACAGTGGTTCATTTCCTCACACACAAGGCAATAGGATGGGACATAGATTAAGGACAGAACAGAGGCTCATGTTTTCTGTGCCAGTTAGTGTGAGAAAATATTTTAGTCTTAAGTTTCAGGAGCATCAAGCAATCTCACCGTGTCTATGAGCTACTACAAAATTTCCACATTCTTCATCAATCTTTGTCTGACAGTTTTTCACCTTTTACAGGCTTCTACTAAAGTTGCCACAAGATAAACAACTTGCTGTACATCGCTTCCTATTGTAATTATTTCATGTTTATCTTTGGACAAGATTGTAACCACTGTGCACAGGAAACACTACTTATATTTTTGTTTTTCCACAAGACTCATAAAGTGCTAAATGATTTGATGTTGCTTCATATATGTATGATTATGGATTGAAACTTACAATTAATTTCAGGAATATGGGCATAAAATTCAAACTACTGGTCATAATTTATAACAAAAACCTAAAGTTTTGAGGTTGGAGAATTTTCACCTCAGTCCTTTCTCATTTACATTTACTGGGTTTCAACAACTTAATTTAAGCCTGTACTCAAGGTCAATTTTCTTTGTCAAACACTATGGTAATTTTTAAACTAACAGATCATAGATAATCTTATAATCACAAATAGGTGGTAAAAATAGTTCCACTATATCCACAAAAATAGAGCTCATTCTCTTGAATTCTAACATTATGGCTTTGATTAGAAGTCAGACACAGGAGAGGGGAAAGGATTTCTATTTTCGCTTTTGCAATCTGCCCTTTGCGACTGCCACCTTAAACAAGAAAGAGCTAGAAGCCTGTAGGAGTTGTTCCAGCTGGGAAGGGTGCCTGCCCAGACATCACAGCTGTGAACAATGGAAACACAGCTGGCCAGCTGAGTTACTGTTTGGATTGCCTACTTAGGTCTCACATGTGGCTTCTTTGTGGCAGACTTGAGAAGACATAAAACAAAGCAGGCATGGATTCTGGCCAGCTGGCCATCTGTTCCTTCACCCACTGTGATAATTTGGCCTTGTAGAATTTTGTTAAGTGAGCATTAAGTAATGACCATGTCAAACAGAGTACATAATGGATGC